>JABUQX010057860.1:0-35536 GCA_015478945.1 Trachelipus rathkii
TATATATATATATATATATATATATATATATATATATATATATATATATATATATATATATATATATATATATATATATATATATATATATATATATATATTATATATATATAGAGCTTATAGTGTGTAGGGTATTTCCCCATGACATTCCAGTGCCCAATGGTTCGCCTTTTTCTTTTGCGTTTATATACACACTCCTCTTCCAGACATCTTACAGACATTACACATCCCTGTGTGTGAGGAAGAAAGAATTGTCCGCAGTGTATGTTCTGTGTGTCGTAGGGGGTGATTAAAGGTTAAAGGGACAGTGGTAGTTCGGTTAGCTGCCCACAAACACCTATCTCTTGCTAGTTATGTTATTGCAGGATTCGGACATGGTCGTAATCGCCGTAAGCTACCATGGAACTTTCGGCGAAATTGTATGAATCGTTGGGTACATGGAATGTCAGAGGAATTAATAATAATAAGAGGAGAGAGGAGATGGATATATTTAGAAAGGGTAAATCTGATTTGCTCACTGAAACAAAGATGAAAGGATGCAGTGAAGATCAGTGGTGTGGTGTGAAATGTGTGTGTGCTGGAGAGGAATGAGAGGGGGAAAGAAGGAGTTGCGAGCTATGGTGGATTTTGTTTGTGTGAGTACTAGAGTTCTGGTGGTTAAATTTAGATTTGAAAAGGTCAAGGTATATGTGGATAGTCCATCTGAGGGTGATGTTGAGAAGAGTGCGACTTTCTGGAATAATTTGAATGATGTTTTGGATGGAGTGAGTAGGAGCTTCAGATTGATTATGTTGGGCTATCTAAATGGTTGGATAGGTGGTCAGAAAAGGGTTGGTATAACAGGTAAATTTGAGGTGATGGAGGTAAATGAAAATGGTAGGTGAGTGATTTATTTTTTGTGAGGAAAGAGGTATATATGTGTGTAGGTAATACCTTCTTCAAACACAAGAGTATTCATAAGTATACTAGAGTTAGTGTGAGTAGAGATGGTGTCAAAGTGAAAAGTATGATTGATTTTGTGTTGGTGAAGATGTTGAAGTATGTAATGGATGTTAAATCAGTGAGGGGGACGAGGATGAGATTATCATATCATTATGTTGTTTTATGTACAATTAAAATAGTGGGGGCTGGATGGAGAGGAAAGAGGTAAGGAAGGAAAAAGGAAGAATTAAGAATGAGAAGTTAGTGAACAAGGTAATAAGGAAAAGTACTTAAGAGTGCTTGTAAATAAATCAGCTAAAAGTGAACAAGATGAAACTGAATAAATCTGGACATAAATTAAGGAAACGTTTGTTGGTAGTGCAAGAGAAGTATATAAATGTGCTAAAGTAGGAAATAAGGATCTCAACAGTGAATGGTGGAATGAAGAGGTGATGCAAGTAGTTAAAAGTAAAAAACAGGCATGGTTGAATGTGCTAAAAGCAAATGATGAGGTCTCAAAAGAAAGATGTTTGGAATTATGTTAGGAGAAAAAAGAGGAAGAATAAAAGTTGCATATGTAGGAGGAAAAATGAGGTAAATGAACAGTTTGGAAGAAGGATGAATGGAGACTTACAAGGGAATAGGGAGCTCTTTTGGAAGGAAGTGCGTAAGGTTAAGAATAAGAGTAGGGGGAATCTGCATAGAATAATAAATAGGGATGGTGTTTGGATAACTGATGAAATGGATGTGAGAAGTGTGAAGGGAAAACTTCGAAAATCTGCATAACATTAGCAGTAATGAAGAGGTGATAGTGAATATGTGTGGATTGGAAGATGCAAGAAGGAATAGGTATTTTGGGGATGAGGTAATTAGTAAGGAGGAGTTAATGAGTAGGGTGAGAAAGCTGAAGAATGGTAAATCTGCAGACATAGATGGAATTATAGGTGAAATGATCAAGAATGGAGGTGAGATGATGATTGAATGGTTAGTTGTGTAACAAAGCGTTTATGGATGGTATAGTTCCGAGAGATTGGAGGTGAGCTGTAATAGTACCCTTATATAACTGTAAGGGGGATAAGGGGAACTGTAGGAACTATAGGGGAATTATTTTACTGAGTGTTGTAGGGAAGATATATGCTGGTATTTTGGTTAAAAGAGTACATCGAGTGACTGAAAAACAGATTGGTAAAGAACAAGGAGCATTTAAAAGTGGTAGAGCATGTGTGGAACAAATTTTAACATTGAAACAAATGAGTGAGAAAATGAGAGAGTAGGATAAATTGTATTTTTTCTACAAACTTTCAACAGGCGTATGACAGGATTAATAGGGAAGCTCTGTGGCAGGTGTTAGTGATATATGGTGTTGGTGGTAGGCTTCTGAATTTCAAAAGTAGTATGACGATAGCAAAGCATATGTAAGAATAAATGGAATCAAAAGTGACTGGTTTAATATTAATAGCAGAGTATGTCAGGGATGTGTTTTGTCTCCTAGGTAATTTAATTTGTATATGGATGTGGTTATGAAAATATTAGAGGTGGGGGTGGCGGGAAGGTGTTAGAATGATAGAGAATGGAAGAGAGTGGAAGGTGCACTGCTTATTGTATGTGGATGATTTGGTTTTGTCTGCTGAATCTGAAGGGTGTACAAGATAGTTTTTAGTGAAGTAATCAAACAAAGCACTTAAATCTCACCTGTCCTTTCAATGCTGGTGAGATACTTATGAAATCGTGATACTGCCATTGATTTGTTGTCTCCATACAGCTTGGATTATATGTTGTAATACTCTCATTTCCAACACTAAATATTCTTTTGTACCTAAAATTTTTAATAAAGTTAGTGAGAAGATACTGGATAAATATTAAACATTTCAAAGATGGACACATTTCAAAATTAAAAGTTAAAATTATTGAAAATTTTCTTTAGATTTGGGAGTTTTAGTCAATAGGTCAAGGATATTACTTAATATTATAATAAAATTTAAGAAACTGCAATTAAATCTAATGAAAGTAGGTTAAGAGCAAATAGTTAGTAAAATTACCAATCTGATTAAATTGGACATGCTGTACTAACTAGGATTTAGAATCTGCCCATAACGAAACTTTACTCCATAAATCAGCTAAAACTCTTAATTATAATTCATGTATTTAAAAGTATCTAAAAGACTTACCTTCCTTTCCAAGCAGAATGTTTTGTAACCAGATAACAAGCTACATCCCCACTCTGTGCTGTAGCCATTATAGCAACTATAGATTCCCTTTCCAAAATGGTATTTTCATAAGATGTTTACAATAATTTTTCAAATAATAAATACATAATAAATATACAGTTTACAAGTTTATAATAGTCTCATGAACACTGCAAAGGTTCATAGGCACTTAAACTCATAATTCTCACTTTTTTTTAAACAAGCAATAATATTTATATGAACAACACCAGTGAATATGTTATGTATCCAGAACCTGAAAATTTAAACATATACATGACACAAAGATACCAATAATATATATATATATATAGTATATATAGTATATATATATATATATATATATTATTGTTGTTATATATATAGAGAGAGAGATGTGGTTATATTATATAAAGTATATATATATATATATATATATATATATATATAGGTTGTGATGTGTAACGCTTTTTGAGCAATTTAAAAACGTTTTTTTAAAAAAACAAATTGTGTTTTTTTTGTTTTTTTAAATTACCTCTTTATTAATATTAGTATACAATTATATAGTATTACCAATACCCCCTTCTAGGCCTAAATATTGACTATTAATAATGATTTATATAGGAAATAGTGTATATATAGTTATATATAGTTATATATATATATTAAGTTATATATATATATATATATTATATATATATATATATATATATAGTATATATATATATTATATATTATATATATATATATATATATATATATATATATATATTATATATATATATATATATGATCAAAAAAGGATGGTATAACAGGTGGTTTTAGGGGTGTCAGGAGAAATGAGAATGGTAGGGGAAGGTATGGGATTTCTGTGAGGAGAGGTGTGTGTGTAAGTAATACTTTCTTAAACACAAGAGTATCCATAGGTATACTAGAGTTGGTGTAGGTAGAGATGGAATGAAGTGAAAAAGTATGGGATTGATTTTGTGTTATGAAGAAGGGAGATGTTAGCATATGTTGGATGTTAAATCAGTGAGGTGTTTAGAAAATGTGGGATTATCTGATCATTATGTTGTTCTATGTAAAATTAAGTTAGTGGGGACTTGGATGGAGAGGAAGGTGATACGAAGAAGAGGGTAAAATTAAGAGGAGGTTTAGTGAACAAGGTAATAAGGATGGGTATTTAGAACGTCGTAAGTAAATCAGTGAATGTGAACAAGCTGAAACTAAATAACTCTGGAATTGTTGGCAGTGCAAAAGAAGTATGTGGGTGTGTGTAAAGTAGGAAGTAAGAACATTAAGAGAGTGGTGGAATGAAGAGGTGATGCAGACGGTTAAAAAAAAGCGTGGTTGATTGTACTAAAGCAATGATGAAGTTTCAAAAGAAAGATGCTTGGAATTATATAAGGAGGAAAAAGAAATGCTAAAAGATGCATACGTAAGAGAAAAGAAGAGGTAAATGAACAGTTTGAAGAGGATGAATGGGGACACAAGGGAATAGGAAGTTTCTGGAAGGAAGGAAAGGTTAAGAATTAGATAGAATAAGGGGAACCTGCTCAGAATAATGAATAGGGATGGTGCTTTTAACCGATGAAATGGAGGGGAGTGTGGAAAGAACACCGAAAATCTGTATAATATTGGCAGTAATGAAGAGGTGATAGTGACTGTGTGTGGGTTTGATGGTGCAAGAAGGAATAGGTATTTTGGGGATGAGGTTATTACCAAAGAAGAGGAAATGGGTAGAGTGAGATAGTTGAATGTAACTCTGCAGGTATAGATGAAATTACTGGTGAAATAAGAACTGAGGCAAGTTTCTGATTGAATTGGATCTTGAAGTTGTAATAAAGAAGCATTTATGAGGGTATAGTTCCGTGGGATTGAAGGGGAGAGCAGTAATAGTACCCTTATATAAGGGTAAAGGAGATAAGGGAACTGTAGAAATTATAAGGGAATTAGTTTATTGAGTGTTATAGGGAAGAAATATGTTGGTATTTTTGGCTCAAAGAGTGCGTCGAGTGACTGAAGACTGATTGGTGAAGAATAAGGCAAGAGTAGTAGAGGATGTGTGGATCAGATCTTTTACATTGAAGCAAATGATAGAGAAAAATGAGGATGAAGAAGAATAAATTGTATTTAAGTTTTATGATTTGCAACAGGGGTATTGATAGGTTAATAGGAAGCTCTATGGCAGGTGTTAGTGATATATAGTGTTGGTGGTAGGCTTCTGAATGGAACCCAGCAATGTATGACGTTAGTGAGGCGTGTGTAAGAATAACTGGGTGTCAAAGTGATTGGTTTAGTATTAATACCGGAGTGAGACGGAATAAAAAGTTATGTCTCCTTGTTATTCAATTTGTATATGGATGGTGTTAAGAAAGAATTGAAGGTGGGCGTAACAGAAATGGTGTTAGAATGATGGAGATGAGTGGAGGGTGTCTACCCATTATATGCGGATGATTTGGTTTTGTGGCGAATTCTGAAAGAGGCTGAGAGACTTGTATAGAGAGATTTGGGCACAGGATGTGTAGCGAGGGGTTTGAGCAAACGTAGATGGCAGAGAGGAGTGGTTGTGGTTGCAGGGAGACAGTCCTTCAAGTGGCAGCTATGTTAGATGGTGAGCAGCTGAACAAGTGTCTGAGTTTAAATATTTAAGGTATATGTTATGCCAGGAAGGTGGCTGGTGCAAAAAAATCGTTGGTGAATGTATAGGGACCAAGTCTTTAGAGTGCAAGGGTCTTACATGACGCTATGTTGTTACCCTGTGCTATTGTATAGTAGTGAGAATCTATGGTCTGAATAAGAAGTATAGATCGTGAAGTTCAATAAAACTTAGGGGCGTGTTAAGAGTGAGAAGAATTGATAAATGAGGAATGAACATATTAGAGAGTTGTGGTGTGAAGAAATGGTAAACGAGAGAATAAATTAAAAATATGTTGAGATGGTTTGTCATGTGGAAAGGATGATTGATAGTCAGTTTTTAAGCGGATGTATAGTGGCGAGTGTGTTGAAAACCCACCGGCTGGGAGATCGAAGAAAAAGTGGATTGAGTCAGTAAACTAATGTCTGAAGGACAGAAATGTGAGTTTGGCAGAGGCGAGAATAAAAAGGTGCCAGAGAGAATGGCGGGGTTTTTGTGAGGGGGTATGGTTGTGGCCCACCTGGGTCAAGGGATGAACCCCTACACTGACAATTTACCATAGTGAGACTCCGTCGCAGTCCCGTGAAGCTATAGGGTGGATTTTCCGACTGCGACAAGTCCTTACTAAGTAATGGTACAGAGTGGGGAGGGGTACTGGGCTTTCTTTCGATATTTGTAATATTCTTGTTTTTTTTTTTTCTTTTGTGTTACGCACATTACCACCAATCTTGAATAGAAAAGTTAAAAAATAGATATAAAAATATATATATATATATATATATATATATATATCTTATTTATATATATATATATATATATATAGTATATAGTATAGAATATATATATATAGTAGAGATATATATATAATAATAATAATAATAATAATAATAATAATAATAATAATAATAATAATAATAATAATAATAATAATAATAATAATAATAATAATAATAATAATAATAATATGATTATTAATGACAAAAATAGTAATAATAATCAGATCATGTGAAATGTAATAATTATATGCCCTAGAGCACAAATAAAACTTTACTAAGTAATAAAATCTACTTTATATATTGCATACCTCTCTTAACATATTGTATTTACTGTATTTTAATGCTAAATACCCTAAAAAGACTTGATATATATGAAAAAAAAGTAAATTTTAAAAACAAAAACAAAAAGCGACTTTTCATTATTAAAAACAGTGTTTTTTTTTAAAAACGAACGGTTTTTTTAATCCCAACCCTATATATATATATATATATATATATATATATATATATATATATATATATATATATATATATATAGAAGAAAGAAATAGTTATATATATATATATATATATATTACATATAAATAAATATATTTTTTATATTAAATTATTATTATATATATATATATATATATATATATATATATATATATATATATATATATATATATATATATATATATATATATATATATATATATATATATATATATATATATATATAAACTTAATCAATTAACTCATGTTTTATTCATTTTTGTGGTGACTGTGAAGTACAAATTATACAATTTTTGACGGATAACCGAATTATGTTTTAAACACAACTTTAAAATGCAAAAATGTTATAGTATAAAATATGAGCAATTTGAAGATATGAAATGGGAAGTCTTATAATTTAAATTATAGATGAGAAGTATTCTAGGTTCAAGTTTAAATACAGTATTGTGCTATGATAGACGTAACTGAAAATAAACATTCCATCAAAATCTAAATCAATATATATATATATATATATATATATATATATATATATATATATAAGAGAGTAGGGTATAGAGAGAAGAGTGTATGAGTTATATATCTCGCATATATATATATATATATATATATATATATATATATATATAACCACCAACACAACCAATGAAACCATCTGCAAACAAAACAACAAAATATCAAGCCCAAAAAAACAATGCAATATTCTAATGTTCCAGTTTTCAAAAATCAGTCACAAACTCACAAACCCTACAAATAAACAAATAACCAAACAGCTGAAAATACTAAAAGTCAACCCAGATGAACCCCCATTCATACCCTTAGAAGTACACATTATTATTAAAAATCTAAAAATTTATATACAAGCTGAAGGACCTAACCATATATCCAATATTCTCCTCAAACACCTGGGACCTAACGCAATCTCAGCCTTAACACAGATATTTAACATCACATGGTAAAGCAACACTCCACAATCTCTCAATACCAATATATTAAAACCAAATAAACCACCTAATAATCCTGCCTCATACAGACAAAGATCCCTGCTCCACACAATATCTAAAATATTTGTAATATTAATCCTTCTTAGAATTTCCCCCTCACCCCCTGTAAAAATCATTTAGTTTTGACAAAAATACTCTACTACCACACACCACTCTGATCAAACCCAAGACAATTTAACGGGCCTCAAAAAAAATCCTCTCCCCCATCACCACACTCTCCTTGAAACAATAAATATTGACAAGGCATTCAATAAAGTCCACCATCCCCTTTTAATAGGCAAAGTTCTAAATACAAACAATATCCATCAAAGACAAAAAAAAAATAATAGTAAACCTCAAATCTGGTGGCATGGTATCACAGCCAGTCATCCAGGGTCACTATTTATCCCATACATAATGGAATCCCCCAGGGAGCCATTCTCTCACCTACACTTTTTAACCTTTTTATGTACAACCCTCCTTATCCTATTTTCCCTTTCATAAATATCAATAGTTATGTAGATGACCTAACAATCACATCCCAAAGTCCATTTATAAATATTGCATGTAAAGGACTGCAAAAATACATGAGCCAACTGGAACAATGGCTAACAGGGAATAGAATGACAGCCTCAAGTGCATCAAAATTCAACTATTACCCTACTCACCTCAGACAGAAGAGAATCCAACAACTACTCAGCAATACACCTTACAAATGAGACTCCCCCCCCCCTCCCATCAACAAACAACCCACCATCCTAGGTCTGACCTTCAATATCCACATGAAATGTATCCCACACATTAACATTATCACTTCAAGTGATACAGATAAACTAAATGTACTAAAAACACTAACTGGAATAAATTTTAGCCAACAAAAAGAACTCTTGCAATAGTCTACTAATAATATATCAGCCCCATCAAAATTCTGCATCACCTGCTTGGGTTCCTGTAATAACACAATCCAACAATAAAAAATTAGAAATTGTTCAAAATAAAGCACTTAGGGATCATAAGGGCTACCTACCCACCACACCTATCCATCATTTGTGAGATGAAATAAAATTTATCCCAAAAAAAGTTCACCATCATTATTGACTGTCAATTATACAGTAAATTCCTCACTATAAATCAAATCACTCCCTATATCAAATATTTCAATAACCACCAAATCAAAAAAGAAAATAATCACACCAGCATAGGGTTGGGAAAAAAAAAACGTTTTTTTCAAATCATGTTTTTCTCAAGAAAAAAAACCATGTTTTTTTTTGTTTTTTCAGTTTTTTTTTTTGTTTTTTTCATTAAATGTAGTTTTAAAAATATAGAGAGGCTAATATGATATTTCACTTGAGTATTTTAATTTTTCAAATATAAGGATACTTGAAATTAAACAAATATTTCATTATGACTTATAAAATAGCAGAACTTTCCCTTATATTTTATCAATTGTTTTTGTTACAATTTATAGTAGGTTGTAGCCTGCAGACTGCTGTTTGTAGGCTTCTACTTACTAATTTAACTATGTATTTTACATTTGTATCATATAATCATATTTATAATTTACTTTTAAATATTAATGTAGCTATATATATTATATTTATAGCTATAGAATGAGTCTGAATGACAAAACTCAAAAGTGACTTAAGGGATACAAATGAAATAATAAAAATATTGAAATTAAAATTATACCAAGAATGTAGATGAAGGAGGATGAGTGAATGACTAAATTAAATATTTGGCTTTGGAATATCAACTTTTGATTCACTAATCACTAGTCCCCACTCCCCAGACCCCAGTCACTACTGAGGACTGACTACTGTCAAGCTCATTATCACTGGGCTCATCAGCGTGATCAGCCACATTTAATTTTGATATAACTGATATGTCTGATATCTAAGTTGTATAAAGTATCATGTGAGAATGACAGTGGTGAAGGAGCAGGGGCAGTAACAGGACTCTTAAGCTTAGCTGCCTTAGCATAATCATCTCTCTCAGTTGCCAAATTTTCAGAATTTTATAGTTCTAGATTATGAGCAATAAATACTAGTTTTTGCAACGTTGACAACAAGTTATATATATTTTATGCGAGGGCCTTTGCAACCTTTTATTTCCTTAAAAAGTATAGTCACGACTTTTTACAAGTGGCATTTCTAAATTCTGATTAAATAATTATGATAAAAATGTTACTGAAAGCTGAAACAGTAAGAAAACTTTAATGAAGCCACAAACAAAATATTATGAATATCAAAATTCAGAATATAAAATAAAAATATGGAAAACCTATAAAAATTTTGAACACAAACTCAGGGGCTTCCACCTTGTAGGAAATTGGAACCAAAAAATGTCCAAATTAGAGCATATTTGCTAGAATTTATAATGTAAATTCCACAACTTAATTGAAAAAAACAAAAAAAACAAATTTTTACTTGTTTTTTTCAGGCTGTTTTTTTATGAAAAAAAAGTTTTCGGAAAAAAACGAGCTTACTTTTTTCCTTTCCCAACCCTACACCAGCATCATACTACTCTAACATGTTCAATATTATAGACACATATATCTATCACCAGTAATATTTAGCTATAATATTCTGAAAAGCCTTCCATTTTTTCTAAACCATATAAAGGGAGTGAGGTAAACGCTAAATATTCTTTATTTCTTCCAGCTTTAAGTATTTAATTTTTTACTGTAAAAAATATTGTAAATTTTATTTACTTTTTTATTTTGGCTACATATGCATTTAATATTTTTTCATTAATTTATATTTCATAGGTTTGATTACTTTTTGTTACAGTAGACACAGTTGTTTCGCTATGATATATTAATTGGAGTTAGGTTAGTTGTTAGGTTTCCTAACAATAGCTTAGGTATGGTTAGGGTTAGCTAGGCTTGGATAGGGTGGACAGGTTGGGTTAGCAAGGTTAGTTACTTTTATATTTTCTACATCAAAATTAAACTATTATATAAAAATAACACTAAACTGCACTTCATACAGTTCTTTTCATTTAATATTAAGCCATTTTTGTTTTCGCCCTTATGCTTAAGAAGCGTAAGAAAAGCTAGAGTTTCCATTCATTTTTGTAAACTTGGTGCAAAATCATAAGAAATGCTCACCAAGTGTAAGGAATTTCCTTGATTCTGTAAGGTTGCTATTTCCTGTGTTTGCCGAATTTAGGATGTGCTTACACAAAAATAAATATAAATATGGCAGTGTGATAAGCCAATTTGAATTGAATGTTACATGCAATAAAATCAGCTTTAAATCTAATTTCTTCTGAATCAATAAACTCCATCATAATAGTTGATTAATTATTTGTAATATTTTTATTTTTGTTTATTCCAAATCAATAGGCTCTATGACAACAGCTGATTGTAATTTATAAACAAAATTAAACTTCATAAGAAATCGTTGTCATTTTTGCAAGAAATTCAGGCTAAAACTGTGTAGGTATTTCTTATTGAGTGTAAGCACAAATGACAAAAATGAAAACAATCTTTATTTACTTACAAAAAAACTAACTAAATAATTATCTCCCAAAACATAATTAAGGTCTATTAAATCCATTATTATCTACAAAATTAAGTAAACTAATTAATATGTAATCCTCACTTTATCCTATCAATCAAATAAATATTGTGTTAATATAATTTTACATATACCATATATTTATTTTTAAAAATAATGCTGTGACGCTACCTAATTTTAAATAAAGCGTCTTTTGACATTCTTATTAATTTTTAAATTATTATATCCTAATTCTTAGTATTAGAGATTGCCAAAAAAAGTACCAGCTATCTTTGGGGTATCACTCATCAACCTTTACCTCTTCTGAATATATCAATAGATATAACAATTGATACTCAATAAATATTGAGGTAATTGTAGAGTTTCATCTAGTCCCATTAACATGAATGCTGTATTAAAACTACTATAATCATATACAAAAATGGTATCAAATTATTTAAAGTTTTGGTAATAGTAGTGCAGAGGGGTGTCATCCCAGATTTTTATAAAAATCACAGGATATACTCTAAAAAAATAATGAAGAATAATGAAAACAAAAATCGTCGCTCTTTAGGAAAAAAAGTTAGTCTCTCAAAGTTGGTAAAACTCCCATAGACTTTTCATTTTTAATCCATCAAGGTTAGGTCTCATTTCAGGCCCTCTAGTTCAGGTTATGGTATGTTTTGTTATGTATATACAGAGAAAATCTATGTATAATTAACAAATCTTATCATAACCTGAACTAAGATGGCCCTAATCGAGCATGAGGCCCCCCAAAAATTTTTTTTATATAAATCGTGGGTGACACCCCCTCTGCACTACTAATACCGGTTTTTTTTATTTATTTATTAATTTAGTGACACCATTGTCTAGATTATATTAGTCTAGGGTGCAACTTAATTAACTGTACTAAAGTCTGTGGTGAAATCGTGATTAATTAAAAAGTTTACTGAAACTACTTCTATTATACGATATATTCACAAAAACTTGCAGTTATAGTCCAAATTTACTGTTCTTAAATCTTGAGAATATATTAAAATTTTGTAACTCTATCATAGATTCCCAAAGTCACGAAGTAGGCCTTCTTTGACATCTCACTGGGGCGTAGTAAATGTTCATTCTTAGAGCCTATACCTATCATTTGGAATTTACTCGTATTAAACTTCCAAACAAATTAATTTAATCCAAATGACGAAACTGAGAGTGTAATCATAGTCCATTAAGTGTAATGTTTTGGACGAATTGTCAAATTCTCCAACGTATAAATGCAGGTATCATTCTATCATAACGAAATATACTGTAAGTTGTAACCTACCTACCTACCTACCTACCTAGTATACAACATGATGGCACAGATTAATAATGATGGGTGGCTTTATTGTCGTTGCTCCGAATGAACGGGTCAGCAGTAATAAAAACATTAACGACTAAAAAGTGATTCTGAAAACTAATTTTCTTTTAAATTAATATATATATGAGGAGCATATATATATATATATATATATATATATATATATATATATAGTTATATATATATATATATAAACTATATATATATATATATATATATATATATATATATATATATATATATATATATATATATATATATATATATTATATATATATATTGCTATTTCTGTTATATATATATATATATATATATATATATATATTATATTATATATAAACTAACTAAATTGCCATATATAGTGATATAAGATAATGCAATTAATTTTTATAAACCTGAACCATAGAAAGTAATTAATATCTGCTGAATGAATTATCAGGGTTGCGGGGCCGAAGTCGGAGGTTTTGGTGGGAACTGGAGTCGGAGTCAAAATTTTTCACAGAAGGAACCTATAAAAACTATTATATACTTTCACATATATATCTTCTATTTGCTCATTTTAGTATTTTATTTTTAGGATATAGTATTTTATTTTAGGATATAGAAACTATTAGCTATATATACAGTATATTAGTTTTGGTGGAATTTATATTTTTGTCCCCTTCGATATAGTTGACCAGAAATTTCACTAAAAAATAACAACTGCGGAATCACTTCTAATTCAAAAGCGGTACTATTTAGTCGTGTTTGTGTAATCAAATTTAATAATCAAAATGTAAAAGGGTATAGAGGTAAATTTCTTCATTTCTTTTCAAATATTTTCACTATCAACCTATCTCTATTCTCTTTACCTTCTCACCAATCAAATTTACCCTAACTAAGATTTTAAGTGATAGATTACTAAAACCATAAGGCAGAGTTATCTATGGACTATCAAGATCTTATTCAAAGAGCAAAAAAATTTTTGAAACAACAAATTCAGGTAAGGCTAATGTAGATTCACAATTGTACTTATATATCATTTTTTAAAACCTTATATCTTTCAAAGATTTTTTGTAATTAATTTAATCTGCTTTAGATTAAATTTTCGTCAATTGTGTAATCTATATTGGTCTTAACGAACGAATTTGTTGCAAGTTCTTGATAACTCGTGCCTATCAATTGCAAATTACAATCAAACTATCTCCGAAGCTTAGCAGTTTTCGATAATTTGTGTATTATTAGGTCAAAATCGTTTTAAAATTAAGGTTTATTTGAGCGTGGGAAAATATTAGAGACAGTAGAAGCCACATGGGCCTATCGAGACTAGCCTATTGGTGTTTTGTCCTAAGTTTAGTTAGTCTTAGTGTAATTAATTCAAAATTTGGTATGAGAGTTAGGTAAGCAATGCATCATTGCCTAACCATTACATTACAGTGATTTCCTAAAAAATTCAAGCTCAAACTTAGGCCTAGGTCATTTTCAACCTCATAATTTGTTTTTTTGTGAGTGTGTGGTCTTCTAAACCCTTTCAAAATTCAAATAAAATAATTTGTCCTGGTGGTAGGCCATATCTCATTTTTCCTCAAAAAATTCAATTTCAAAGTTAGGCATTATAGCCTAGATCACCACCTCAAATTTTTGGTCTAATAGACCTTTCAAAATTCAAATCAAATAATTTAGCCTGGTGGTAGGCTATCTTCATTATTTCATCTTCTTCTGTTTGATTGAGTCTCAATATTCTTAGCCAAATTTCAGCGAAAATGTCTGACCCAGAGATGCTGCTTCCTTCTTGAGATAAAGTTAATAAAAAAATCTAAGCCTATAGTTCAAGCCATTTCATCCCTCAAGGCACAAGTGAAATATTTATCTTGGTCAAATAGAGAGTAGGCCTATGAGGCACAATAAAGATAAAGATGCAGTTTATGTAAAGGATCTTGTAGAAGTAGAATCCTTGTTAAAAGATATTAAACAAAGGATACAAATAGCAATAAAAATATATAATGATAATGAAGTTGACTCCCTCATTCCTGAGTTTCATAATAAGGAGTTGTGTAGTCAGATTCAGTACCAATGCTCGATTAAATCAAAATTAAGTGAATTAAAATCTAAAGGGGATCAAAATGCCACCCTTCCAAAAAATACTTGCTCTCATTTCAGTGAATGTTCTTAGAGCTATAGATTGTGGTTTCTTTGAGGGTAATGAAACTGATAAGTTTGCTTATAAAACTTTTATTTCGAAATTTAAGAGTTCCTTAGATTTACAGAAAAATTTAAGTGAATCCATTAACTTCACTGCTTAAAAAATAAATTAAGAGGATATGCATACTCTCTGATTCAGAATCTTTTTATTAGTGATAATAATATAATAAGGTTCTTGAACTTTTAGACAAAGAGTTTTTAGATGATGAAATTATTAAAAATCATATCTTTAAAAACCAGTATTTGACCCAACATATAATACGACTAACTAGGGTTTACTTAAATGATATCAGAACATTAATATATGAACTTGAGAGTATAACCCAAATATCTTGAGGGAGGCTACTGGATATAGTATTTGGCCACAATTTGATCTAAAATTACCTAGCTGTATAGTCAAAGAAATTACTCGCAAGTTGAACAATTACCCTGATTTGAATCAAATATTTGATAGCTATAATGAAGTTATTAAAAATATTGTTAAAACGTCAAATCATCATAAAGGTCAAAATTTCAATCAAGTCCCTCCCCATAATACTTATTCAAAATTTAAAAATATAAATACTTCGGATAAAACTAAGTTTAAATTTAAAATTAATGAAAATCAAAGGACGAATGAGTCCTTAAAATCTAATAATAGGCCTGACTCCAATTCTGCTTTGCAGAATTTCAAAACTCATACAAATGAAGTTATTGGAAATGAAGCTTCTCATAGTATTGATTCTCCATTTCTAAAATCAAAGGTTATTCAAAATCTTGTAAGTTTTGTTCATCACAAGGTCATGTGATGACCAATTGCTAATGTTTATCAAACCTATGAGTTAAGAATTAAAAGGTGTAATAAAATAAATCTATGCCCCAAATGTTCAAGTACTAAACATACTGCAGATCAGTGTCCTGGATTTGAGGAGCAACTTTCTTTTAGTTGCCAAGTTTGCAATAAAAGAAGTCATATTACAGCTCTTTGTAAGCAAAGGAAAAGTTCCACCCACAAATGTATGTCTTAGCTTTAGCCAAAGCACCAACAATTTATATTTGCTGCCATCAATTACTATAAGGATTGGTAGGGGTAAAGTTTCGGCTTCAGTTCGATGCCTAGTCGACTGTGGCTCACAGAGGTCCTACCTTTCTAAAAGAGTGCTGGACAAACTCAATATATCTTTAGAGAATCATCAAAGCACTCAATACGATATAAAAAAAAACCTATTTAGGTATTAGCAACCGCACTTTGAAAGAGACTGTTCTTGATGTATATATGGGACCAGTCTTGTTTCACCCTTCCTCTTTTAGTTGTGAGGATCTTAAATTAAGTTACGAGATTAAGTTCGTAGATCAGGCTCTCAAATTAATTTTTAAAAATAAATCTTACAAATTGCTGATTCTGGCTGGCAAGAGCGCTCCAATAACTCATTTTTCGATTTTGATGCCTTAATTGGCATTGATTTAATAGAGTATTTCCTCAACTAGAATTGATTAAATGTACGAGTGGATCTGCTTTTTAAGTTAAGAGATGGTTCTATTATTCAATTTGGAAATATTACTAATTTTATATACAATAATCAAATAAGAGTTTCAAATCCATCATCAATTGTTCAAAAATCATAATCATATTCAAAATCAAAATCTAAATCAAAATCAATTGCAGGTTAACCATACTTTGGTTAATGCAGTCTTAAACCCTGTAATTCTTATTTTAATCCTTTAAGCCATATCCTAAGTAATTCTGAGGTAGAGCAAGGATTAGAAAACATGTTCAAATTAGAGTCCTTAGGTATAGAAGGTATGCATAATAAATCTGAAGATGATTTGAAACAGATTGAAAATTCAAAGGTGGTATAGAGTTTAAAGATGGAAAATATCATATAGATCTTCCATGGATTGAGAAGATAAACTTCCTTTGTTGCCATCAAACTATAACATTGCTCTTGCAGTGCTTAATAGAGTTCATAAAAATTTGGAAAGTAAAGATTTAGTTAAAGCCTATGATGATGTCTTTCAGCAACAATTAGCTGATGGTATTATTGAAGAGTTCAGTGTATCTCCTTCTGAGTATAAAAATTATATTTGGGTTCCTCACAGACCTGTTATCAAAACTGATGAACAAGTATCAACAAAGGTCAGGCCTGTGTTTAACTGTTCTCTTAAAACTAACTCTTTACCATCTCTAAATGAGGCAGCCTATACTGGACCAGATCTTATGTCCTCCTTGTTGGGTCATTTATTCCGGTTCAGATCAAATCAGTTTGTCATGTTAGCGGACATTAAACAAGCCTTCCTTCAGATTAAGTTAAAATCTATCGAAGACCGCAATCGCTTTTGCTTTTTTTGGAAAAGTAGTGGTCAATTAAAGGCTTATCGATACTCAACCATTGTTTTTGGTTTCACATCCTCACCTTTCATCCTCAATTATATCATCAAGCATCATGCTCAGTCATATGAGGATGATGCATGTACTCAGATTCTATTAAATAATTTTTTTGTTGATAATTTAATTATTAGTGGTAATGATCTACAACATTTAAAAGAACTTTATTATGAATGCAACAAAAGAATGGAAGATGGTGGTTTCCATCTTAGAAGTTGGGACTCTAATAATGATCAATTAAGAACTGTTATGGAAGAAGAGGGTAGAATAGTTCAACATCAGGAATCAGAAGATAAGGTTCTTGGATATCTTTTTAATCCTCTTACAGATAAGTTAAAACTAGCAAAATTTTCGATTAATGCTGATGCAAATACCAAAAGATTGTTGTTATCTGCTGTGTCCAAGGTTTTTGATCCTTTAAATATCTTTTTACCCGTAACTTTAAGAGGTCGGTTATTAATTAGGAAATTATGGCAATTAGGTCTCGATTGGGATGAAAAGGTCCCTGCTGATGTTTTAGTTTCCTGGTCTTCACTATGTTCAGATTTAAATAAATTACATAATATTGAAATTGAAATGTGTGCTTTCTCACCTTCTAAACTCCTTATTCGTATTTTGTGATGCTTCTTCATCTTGTTATGGTTTTGTCGTTTATAGTATAGGTCAAGGTTCTAATTTAATATTCTCAAAGGCCAAGGTGGCCCCTCTCAAATCTAGGGCTTTGCCCTCTTAGAGTTGTTGTCTGTGTTCTTATTTTTCAAGTGTATCAAATCAATATTATCAGAATTTTCTAATGTTCAGTTCAAAAACATAAAGGTGTTTGTAGATGCTCAAATTGTCCTTTCATGGCTCCTTTCTGGAAGAGCAAAAAATAAAAATATTTTTGTAAATAATAGGCTCAAAGAAATTTATCAAATCAAAAATCAAGTTGAGCAAGAGTACAAAGTATCCATTTCTTATGCTTACATCAATACTGCTGAAAACCCAGCAGATCTGAATACCAGAGGTGTTACAACCTCTACTTTTCTTTCAAAATTGCCATTATGGCTAAAGGGTCCTTCTTGGATTCTTTTAGATCAATCTCAATGGCCTATTAGTAAACTTAAATGTTTGTCTGAGGCCAATAAGGAAAAGACTTTTCAATGTCACACTCTGTGGTTGTTTCTTAGTCTTTGTTACCCTTTAAAGATTACTCAAGTGTGCATAGGTTTTATAAAGTAACTTCAAAAATATTCAAATTCATTAGCAGGAGTAAAGGGCTGGATGAAGATTGTGATCAGAAAGCCCAACTCTATTGGTTGAAGATAATGCAGCAGCATTGTTTTTCTAAGGAAATATTATTTCTCCAAAATCCTAAAAAGGATGAAATTCCACTGCTGGTCAATCAACTTAACTTATTCATAGATGATAAAGGCCTAATCCGATCCAAAGGTAGAATTGCCAAGACACTTTTATATAATGATGATGTGATAAATCCAATTCTTCTTGGCAATGATCATCATCTCACTAGATTAATCATAAGAGACTTTCATTCAAGATGTCAACACTTGGGTGTTCAAACCACTATCAATTTTATCAGAGCTCATGGCTTCTGGATTACCAAGGCCAGGCAGGCTGTAAAGAATGTTTGTCAGACTGTATAGTATGCAAAAATTTAACAGTATACCCTTTAAATATCCAAAAATGACGAATCTTCCTCATCATAGAGTTAATTTTGTGCGTCCTTTTGAGCATACTGGTGTGGACTTTACAGGGCATCTCGTTGTAAAGATTAATGATAAGGAATTTCAAAAAATTCTATCAATTTTCACCTGCCTTAATATCAGAGCTTATTCATGTTGATGTCCTTCCAGATATGTACACACTGTCCTTTTTATTTTCATTCCAACGTTTCACAAATATATGGCATACCGTCCAATTTGTACTCAGATAATGCCAGGAATTTCAAACAAGGTGGAAATATACTGTTAGAATCTTTGTCTTCAAATATGTTCTCCGAACATATGCGTATCAATAAAATCAAACATTACAAGATTCCAGTCTATTCCAGTTGGGTGGGATCAGTTTGGGAGAGAATGATACGAACAGTTAAGTGATGTCTCTATAAAACTAGGTAAAGCAACCTTAACCTACTTTCAACTGTTAACAAGTATTTCAAATATCACCAATGTTATCAATTCAAGACCTTTAACTTATAGGTCATCAGATAATGATTTGGAAGTTATTGCTCCAAATTCCTTTTTGAAGCCTTATGGCAATTCAAACCTCATATTCAATGAAGTTTCCACCCCCATATGGAAAAACTTCCTCCCTCACAACAAGACTTAGCCATAACTCTAACTGCTCAAGGAAGAGTTTTGAGACTTTCAGGGAATTATGGTATGAGTCTTACCTATTAAATTTGCGCCAGACTAGTAGAAATCTCTATCAGTCAGAGTGGACCAACAGAATTAAGGTAGGAGATATAGTTCTGATTCAGACACCTAATAAGCCTAGACCCTTCTGGCTTTTGGGTAGAGTTCTGGAAGTCATTGTTGGTGATGACGATAAGATTAGGAGTGTGTTATTAAAAAGGGAGATGGACAAACCTGTCATTATTCCATTTGTCATCTCTACCCATTGGAGTTATCTATTACCCACTCTCTGTCTCCAGTGGAGAAACTGATGCTGAAGCAAGCAGTGATCTCTCCAATTCAGATGGTCAAAACAATGAAAATACAGATCAAGTTGATCAATCAAATTCAAATTCAGTTATTCAAAGTAATAGTGATACTCGCTATTGTAGATGTACAACCTTCAACTTGAGGTATAAATTACCCCAACTTCGACTCTCAACAGAATCAAATTGCTCAGCTCAACTAGCCTATGAACTAGATATATGCTGCAATATGTTTAATCTCTGTAACTATTCAGATTGTACACCTGACTTTTCTTCTAACTGCTTGTTTTTTTCACAAACCCTCTAGTGTGATACAGAACGAATGTAATAATTTTCCATAATCTCATTTGTTTATTTTTAGTATTTCTTATTTTTAGGATATTTTTATTTTAGGATAGAAACTTATTAGCTATATACAGTATATTAGTTTTGGTGGAATTTTTTATATTTTGTCCCCTTCGATATAGTTGACCAGAAATTTCACTAAAAAATAATAACTGCGGAATCACTTCTAATTCAAAAGCGGTACTATTTAGTCGTGTTTGTGTAATCAAATTTAATAATCAAAATGTAAAAGGGTATAGAGGTAAATTTCTTCATTTCTTTTCAAATATTTTCACTATCAACCTATCTCTATTCTCTTTACCTTCTCACCAATCAAATTTACCCTAACTAAGATTTTAAGTGATAGATTACTAAAACCATAAGGCAGAGTTATCTATGGACTATCAAGATCTTATTCAAAGAGCAAAAAAATCTTTGAAACAACAAATTCAGGTAAGGCTAATGTAGATTCACAATTGTACTTATATATCATTTTTTAAAACCTTATAAACCAGAGTCGGAATTTTTGGCGAAGGATCGAGGGAGTCGGGTGTTTGAGTCAGAAGTCGGAAAAATATCCGATTCTTGACTCTCAATCAAAAATAATTTCAAAAGTTTTTTTTTTTTTATAATAATATTTTAATCATATTGGTTGAATACTACAGGACCTAGAATCAAAATAATTCAATTAAAGAACAATGTTGAAAAATAAGTTATTTGACATAACTGCTAGGTGGTGTCAGTTGCAGATCCAGATTTTTCGGTTAACTGTGCTCCTCCAATTTGTCTAATTTAATCTACCCTTTGATGTAATTTCCCATGAACTACTTTTCACCAAGTGACCGTATCTTATGCCAATCTTTTTTCCTTCTTCCATACTTATATACCTCCATTTGGTTTGCCCCTTCCTTTGTTACCAAACATCTTCGACGATAAAATCTTCCTAGTCAGTGCTTCCCCATCCATTCAGAACACATATCCATACTGGTTTTCAGCACATTTACCTTGTAATTTTATTTCTAATCGTATCTATATTTTTATTCTTAATCGTATCCTTCTCCTCACCTCATAAATATTTCGCAAATTAAACCTCGTATTTCCAAAACATAAATTCTTTTTCTCAGCTTACTATTTAAAGTTCACGATTCACAACCGTGAATTCATTTTCACATCCCAGTTAAGTATTCCTTTCTCATATTTCTCTAAGACTGTTTAGCACTATCATTCCTTCCGCAATCTTATGATCAATCAATCTCTTCTTTCGTCCTTACCAAAGCTCCAAAATTCATCCCTAAATATCTAAAGACTATTGTTTCCCCAAGACTTTCACTTCCCGCCTTTATGCATTCCAATCCAACATGTACTTCCTCATTCTGGTGTTTTTCACTTATATATATATACATATACAGTATATATATATATATATATATATATATATATATATATATATATATATGATATATATATATATATATATATATATATATATATATATATATATATATATATATATATATATATATATATATATATATATATATTAGGGTGAACCCAATCTCCGCGGATCACGGATGTCGATAGCGGGTGGTTTTAAGTATCGAGAGTTTTAGCCACAAGTACCTTATACTTTAAGTTAATAAAATCATTTGAGTAAAAAATATATCATTTATCAATTAATCATCTCTACTATTCTGATGAGGTGCTTTATTTAGGAGATTCACTGTACACAACGATGAGTAGTTGAAGGCCTCTCACACTTTTACAGAAAGGAGGAGGCAGAATCATTCATAATATTCTCATAGATCTGTAACAACTATTTAGGAAATCTCACATGTTCCTGATTATCTCAACCACTTCTGGTATACCCTTGACCTAAGCTTCACCACCAGTCAGTTTATCCATAAATAACTCATCTTCTTTCCTAATGGATATTCTGAACACAGCCTTATAACCCGTATATTTAAATGTTTTGTCTCCAACAGCTCCATTTTAACGTAATAGAATCTTTTGGCACTCTATTCGGGCTGATTGGATGGCTTTGCATTGTTTTACGCTAACTATCCTTTGACTCTAAAGACACATCGGCCTCTGTCGATAAAGTCATGGACTAAAGTAGGAAGTAATTAGGTTAATAGTGAATGGTGGAGTGAGTTGATGAAAATTATAAAATATTATTTAAAAAAAATGGATGATTGAATGTACTTAAAGTCGATGATGAGGTTTCGAAATAAATGTGTATGAAAATATATAGGGAGGAAAAGAGGAATGTTAAAAGTTGCATAGGTAGGAGAAAATTGGAGGGAAATGAACTGTTTGGAAGGAAGATGAATGGGGATCTACAAAGGAATAGGAAACTGTTCTGGAAGTAAGTAAGTAAGGTAAGTAAGTAAGTAAGCAAGTGCAAGGCAAGTGCAAGTGCAAGTGCGCGGGGCAAGGGGGCAAGGGGGCAAGGCAACAAGTAAGTGCAAGGGGGCAAGTAAGGGAATTTTCATAGAATAATGAGTATGAATGGTGCTTTCGTGACTGATGAGACCGACGTAAGGAGAGTTTGGAGGGGAACACTTCGAAAATCTGCAAACATTTGATGATGAAGAGGTGGCAGTGAATGTGTGTATGGGTTTGATGGTGCTAGAAGAAACAGGTATTTTGGAGATGAGGTAATAGTAAGAAAGTATATAGAAGAATGGTAAATCAGCAGGTATAGATAGAATTACTGGTAAAATAATCAAGAATGGAGCCGGTGAGATTGTGATTGATTAGATATAGAAAGGTTTGTGGAGAGTGGAGTTCCGTAGGACTGGAAGAGAGCAGGCATTATATATAATAAAAATCCAGTTCATACCTAATCTGGATTTTTCTATCCAAAAAGAAGCTAGCTAAAAAGTTTAAAAGTAATAATAAACGCATATAAAATATTCACTTTCACTGATCACTATCGTTCCACGGGGCATACATAGTATAATGCATTTACTGTTAACGAATAAATAAAACACTAATCGTTTACACTTTATTATCAAATACTTTTACATGTTACATTACCACTTTGCGCGCTTTTACAACTGCAAATTCATCAATTATTTGTTTTTTGTTAGTTTTAAGCGGTAAATCACTTTCAGTGGATAGAAGTACTAGTATTCCAAGTCGTTGCTGATCCATCCTTGATCGCTTCACGTCTTTAATTCTTTTCAGTTGAGAAAAAAGAACGTCCCCCTGAACAATTACTAGCCGTTAACGTTAATCAATTATCGTTAACCTTTTTTAAGAAGCTTTTAACAAAGAAAAATTAAACCCCTTAAAGAATGTTTTTTTTCCTTTAAGTAAAATAAATAAATAAATAAACAAATAAACAAATAAATAAATAAATAAATAAATAAATAAACAAATAAATAAAATAAATTGCTGCTTTCCAAGTAAACAAATATCAGCTAATATCTGTTTGAATATGAGCGCTCCATAAAATCAAGAAGGTTCAAGATATTTGCTGGATTTTCTGAAAATATCGTTTCAGCAGGATGTAAATCCAGATTTTTTTTCATGGAACGCACCCTTTTTAGACCCTAATTTCAAAAGGCTAGCGTGTTGGTTGCAGTTCAGCTTGCCGGCAAGTCTCAAGAAATAGTTTCAACATCATAAAGAAAAATTCATTAAAGTTGATTTTTGTATGTTTACTGGGTTATTTTAGTTCTTATATATATATAATATATATATATATATATTTATCGGGGTAAACTTTATAGATATACATAAACATGTATATACATTGTTATTACATATTATATATATATAGCATATATATATATATATATATATATTTTATATATATATATATATATAAGGTTATATATATACAGAAGGTTAGGGCAGGATCCGTTACCCGTTACTAACGTAATTGGTTTTTTTGAGTAACGGACTCGTTACTTCTTTCTTTCATGTAAGGCACCGAATAACTTCCGTTTTTTTCCTCCGTTACTTTTTAGCCCGTTACATTTTGTTCGACTTTCTTAGAATGTTGATAGTCCAATTGACCACCCCGGTCAATCTAAAAATCCTTATATAAATATATATATATGAAGAGTGATATATATATATATATATATATTATATATATATAGTTATATATATATATATATATATATATATATATTATATATATATATATATATTGGAAGGTTTTCAATAAGATGAGTCTTAAATAACCACCTTCAATAATAGAATATTAGATGAAGAGAGTGAGCGTTTGTCACGATAAAGTGGCGTTCTCTTCCCGGAGGCTACTTAGCCAGTAAATAGGTGATCCCTGCACTGATCGCCACAGAACTCCCCCAGCAGACACGCGCCGAGAGCACCCGCTTCCGGACCTGGAAGGACGGTCGGATAGTAGCGTGTAGCCGTCAGGTGAGAGCTTAAGTGTGCACACATTAAGGTCACCGGAGAAGGTTTTCATCACTTGTCTTACGTGCAGTTGGTCCGCACCTGCCGAAGCTTGAGAAAATGGTACAGGCGGCACAGGATGACCGAGCAGAGTAGCGCCCAACAGAAGAAACTTGATTTGATGGTTGTTCGGTGATTTGATGGGTGCTCGGAATCACATTTGATGGGTGTTCGGTTGCTTGCTGGTGTTCGTTGTGCCATTCCAGTGGCACTGGTCACTCAGATGTCACCAATTTGAAGGGAAGGTTCAGATCTTGAATAACCACCTTCAATAACAGAATATTAGATGTTGAAAAGAGTGAGCTTTGTCACGATAAAGTGGCGTTTCTTCCCGAGGCTACTTAGATTTCTCAGTGGGCGCAGCCTCCTGTACCGGACGCAATAGGCAGTATATAGCAGCAGCTACAGTTATATATGATATATAGCGTTGTTGTTACATATTGTTACATATATATATATATATATATATATTATATATATATGTTGTTATATATACATATACATATATATATATATATATATATATATATATATATATATATATATTAGTTATTATTATATTATTATATATATATATTATATATATATATATATATATATATATATATATATTATATATATATATATATATATATATATATATATATATATATATATATATATATATATATATAAGGAATAAGGGGAATCTGCATAGAATAATGAAGAGGGATGGTGCTTTCGTAACTGATGAAATGAATGTGAGGAGAGTGTGGAGGGGACACTTCAAAAATCTGCATAACATTGGCAGTATTGAAGAGGTGATAGTGAATGTGTGTGTGCTTGATGGTGTGATAAGAATAGGTATTTTGATGATCATTAATAAGAAGGAGGTAATGGGTAGAGTAAGAAAGTTGAAGAATGATAAATCTGCAGGTATAGATGAAATTACTGGTGAAATGATCAAGAAGTCAAGAACGAAGGCGAGATGGTGATTGGATTTGGAAGTTGTGTAACAAAAGGTTTATGGAGGATATAGTTCCGAGGGATTGGAGGAGAGCAGTAATAGTACCCTTATATAAGGGTAAGGGAGATAAGACGAATTGTAGGAATTACAAGGGAATTAGTTTATTGAGTGTTGCAAAGATGATATATGCTGGTATTTTAGTCGAAAGAGTGCATCGAGTGATTGAAGGACTGATTGTAAAGAACAAGGTGCGTTTTGAAGTAGTAGAGGATGTCTGGATCAAATCTTTACATTGAAACAAATGATTGAAAATATGAGGGAGAAGAAGAATAAATTGTATTTAGGTTTTATGGATTTGCAACAGGTGTATAATAGGATTAATAAGGAAGCTCTATGGTAGGTGTTAGTGATATATGGTGTTGGTGGTAAGCTTCTGAATGGAATCAAAAGTATGTATGACGAAAGTGAATCGTGTGTAAGAATAAATGGAGTTGAAAGTGATTGGTTTAATATTAATAGCGGAGTGAGTTAGGGATGTGTTATATCTCTTTGGTTATTCAATTTGTTTATGGATTGGGTTATGAAAGAATTAGAGTTAGGGGTGGCAGGGGATGGTGTTAGAATGATTGAGAATTGAAGAGAGTGGAGGGTGCCCTACATATTAAATGCGGGTGATTTGGTTTTGTGTGGCGAATCTGAAGAGAGTTTGAGAGGATTGATGGAGAGATTTGGCAGGATGTGTAAAAGATGTTTGAAAGTAAACGTTGATAAGAGTAAGGTTATGGTTAAGAGTGAGGACAGTCCTCGGTGTGAAGTTATGTTAAATGGTCAGAAGCTGGAACAAGTATCTGAGTTTAAATATTTGTGATATATGTTGGATGAAAAGGAAACGGATGATGCAGAGTGTAGTAGAAAAGTTTTCAATGGCAGGAAGGTAGCTGGTGCAATTAATCATTGGTGGGTGTAAAAGGATAAAGTTTTTAGTGCGCTAGGGTCTTACATGAGGGTATGTGTAATGCGATTGGTTGAAAAGATATTAAATTATATGTCGTAAACTTACTTTTCCAGCTTATAAACAAATCCTTTGGCCAGGCCCCCATGACAATCCAACCAACTAACACTTTCTAAGATTCTCAAACCTATATTGTAACAGTATCCAGGCCTCCTGTTAAATGAGTTACCGGCCTGTGCAATACTACAGTGCAATTTTATACTTAAAAACTCACCAACGTATCTCCCTGAAGACCCTTCAAGTGAAACAACGGTTTGACCGAGTTCGTTGCCTTATGTGAAAACAATTCAGTCAATATTATTCCTTATCAATGAATAAACCTGTTTTATGATCAATCTTTTGATCATGAAACCAATGTCTTTAAGACCTAAAATAATTACTAAACTTTGAATAAATGAGAAAGTAAATTACGTTTGGAAACACTCAAGGAAACTATTGGAATAAATTTAAAATACTTTAATAAAAAAAAAAAAAATGAATAAAAAATTCCTGTCCAAAACTGGGTTTTATAAATCTCACGAACATGCAGTTAGATGTCCGTAGGTATCTACATACATAACTGAAAATATAGAACCTCAGTACTAAATACCAATATATATTATGCTTAGAAAATTTCACTTGCAATGCAGATCAATGACCATATATATATATATATATACATGCGGTATGTACATTTACATGTGCATCAATGTGTATGTGCAAACAACAGTTAAACAATAATAAAATGTTCTATCATTAAATTTATATAAATCCTCGCCCATAAATATGTATATAAAAATATATAAATATTTATGTTCAAGAATATATATAAATAAACAAATTATATTAACAAAAATATACAGACTGACTGATTTGATAAGAGATATTAAATCTTTACTTGAAAATTAAATGAATTTGACATTTACAAAAGACGATTTTTCAGTGTGCACAAGACAATGCAAGACCAGCTGACATATAAAACAGCTGTTACTCCAATGCAAAGAGTTGCCTATTAGTAATTTAAACAAATCTTTTTAACAAACAAAAATTATGACTTTGACAATTAACCATATGTTAAAATAATAAATATTAAACTGATAAACGTTTTATATTTATTGACAATATAATAGATATTTCAAGAAATAAATTTCAATAACACATAAGCTTACCTGCCAGTAATATCTAACAACCAATTTGGACACAATGCACTTTGCAAACTCGTATCCGCAGACGACGCTCACTCACCAACATATAATAATTACAATATAAACACAATTACTTTAAAGCACAAACTCAAATACCTTTATCTTTACAATAAATAAATAGCAATATTTTCCACATCGAAATTATATCACCATATTAAGAACACATATTATATTTACTTTGTAATAAAATATAAAACAAAACACTTCTTGGATACAAAATATACACACTAACATATAATAAAATTGATCGGAATATACGAGGCGTTAAGAGTTACCAACTATATACAACTTTGATTAACAACAATTGAAAGCGAAAAAGATCCAAAATATTCTCATTTACTATTTATATAAATTACAGTAATTTAGATTACGCCTTCTTATCCAATCACAATCCCTAAAACAATAATTAAAATGATGTATATATTTATCAATTAATTTAGTAAGACAAATATATACCAAACATTTAGAGAGAATGAGAGAGGTGTTTCTTGTAAAATCGTACTTCTTCTCAAGAAATGACAATCTTTCATTGAAATCAAAATATAAAAGCTAACAAAAATTAAAGATTGTGCGCTGCCACACCTTATAAAAATAATGAATTTATTCAATAAATATTTATTTATATATATATAAAAACATTTATATATATATAGTAATACGTAGTATCCTTTTCAAATGCTTTAAAATATTAATAATAATAATAATAAGAAAAATAAAAACATAATCATATAATAATTAATAATTAGTTATAATAATAATAATAATAATAATAATAATATAATAATAATAATAATAATAATAATAATAATAATAATAATAATAATAATATTAATAAAGCTTTGTCAACAACGACCAATGATAATTTAGATTTTAAAAATAAGTTTTAAAAGATGAGTTTTCATTGGTTGTTGTTTATTCTTATAATACAAACATATTTACAATATTTTGACTGGACCTTTGCAGCATACATCAGATATATATAACAGAAAAGTAGTACTGCAATGGCAATACTTGACCTTTACCT
Source organism: Trachelipus rathkii (assembly GCA_015478945.1). Taxonomy (NCBI): domain Eukaryota; kingdom Metazoa; phylum Arthropoda; class Malacostraca; order Isopoda; family Trachelipodidae; genus Trachelipus; species Trachelipus rathkii. Next base: position 28,977 of record JABUQX010057860.1, read on the forward strand.
TAAAATACATAAATGAAAGTAATGTTATATATTTCATGTACCACTGCATTACAGTATGTTTTTTAATAATAATGATAATGTTGAAAATTTAATATACACAAAACCAATAAATTACCTAAGATATCGTAATTAATGTCGTATTCAAAAGCTAAAAGTAACCACTTCGTTACTTTCCCTTTCAAAGAAACGGAATAACGATAGCAGAGTTACTTTTTCCTGAGTAACGGAGAAACGGTAACGGAATTACTTTTTGAGTAACGATGCCCAACTCTGTATCTCTGAAATCTCTCTGTATATATATATATTATTGTTATTGTTATACATGTTATATATAGTTATATATATATATATATATATATATATATATATATATATATATATATATATATATATATATATATATATATTATATATATATATATATATATATATATATATATATATATATATATATATATATATATATATATATATATATATATATATATATATATAGTTAATATATAATATATATAGCATATATATATATATATATTATAGATATAAACGAAAAAGGCCTAAAATGGCTCGAGAGTTCCAGAGTGCGTTGCTGATTGTAACGTTAATAAAACCGTCAGTGTTGAAATTAAGAATTCCACGATCGAAGACGGATTTTATCAATTTTAGAATAATTTTTATTTATTTATTTATTTAGTTTAAAAATAATTTCGTCCGAAATTGTTTAATGCAAAATGTGCGAATATATTATTTTGTTACAACGAAATTATATTATGAAAAAGAAAAGGTTAAAAGATAACTCCGCTCATCGATATCTCTGATACCGTGAGAATGTATAAATATAAAGTATTTAGTTCTCAAGAGGTCGACCTCTCTCTCATTTTTTTTGGTACGAAGACTATACGGTGACATTGATCGTCTGTATATTTGGATGTAAAAGATTCTTCACTTACCGTTGAATATTGTAGATAAATAAGCTCTGAAGGCTTGTACGAGGAATAATCGTCGAGATTATCGAGAACGGTATACGTCTGAAGACATCAATCAGAAGATAAATCACCCGAAGTGATTAGGAAAGATCTTCATCGAAACAGTCAGAAAAGTAGCAGAAAATGAACAAATATCTAAGACAAAATAAAAAGATGAACACAAAAAGACTGACAACAAATATACAAAATAAAAGGAAACTGAAAGAGATATGACAATAGGCAAGGATATATAAATTCAAAAATAAGAGTTCTAAACGACAGAAAATGAACAAAAAAAAAGGCCAATATGGTAAACCACAGAAACAATCTAGTTGAAAGAGCTTCTTGCAAAAAAAAGAAAACGAAAGTGTATATCAAAGCATAATTAAAACTCTTGATTAATAAAATAAATATTCTTTAAGATAGAAAAGCAAATGGGTAATAATACCAGGAAACATTTTGTCGTAAAACTTACAATTTCATATACAATGATCTGTATCTGGTAAGTACTCAGGACTTCCTTCTTATGAAGAGAAATAATAAATAAAAAAACCAAACACACAAGGAAATAAATGTTACTTTGCTTGCCAGGACATGCCTCGGCAACAATATCTAGGACGATGAATCAAATACGATAAATATTGTCACATCATTTTGGGACGAATAATAAATAGCCTTGGCTACAACGAAATCGATAATATAGCTCATTCACACATGAGCAATGATATACGATTGTTATATGAAACAAAATGATGAAAGTATTCAAGTTCAAAGGTCATTGAAGACAATGAGAAAAGCCTACTAAATATTGATTAGAGGCTTATGAACACATATAGTCGCGATTGGAAGTCAAATCTATTATTAAATGAACATTGAGCATTTTTTTACTTGCTTCTTAGATTCAATTCAATACAGTTCCATAACATAGTTATGAAGTCGAATAAATTACCTATTCAATGCACGCACGAAGAGTTATAGACGCAGTAAATACAGCTTTAGAGGAAGGCAAAAGAGAAAGTCTCATAAAACTTACAACTAGACAGAAATGCCAGGATTTTGTTGTTAAAAAACCAAGGAAAAAGACGCATCATATTACAATGATTGGATGTCATGCAGTTCTCTAAATACTGAGAATATAAACTTTGAAAGTGAATACATGCCCATAGAGTGCACTTAAATGCTCGTGATCCAATATGAGTGAAGCGCAAAAGATGTAATTAAACTTTTTGTATGTTACAGGTTGACTGTAACATATCTGATAAAACGAAGCAACAAAACAAACTATTCACAATCAAGTAAACAAGCTGAAACTTCCAATAGGAAAATAGCCCACATTTATGCGATATAGAAGTTGTTTAGAATTGTTAAAATTATAAAATATTTGAAAAAATGATTTTGAAAATGAACTAATTGTTGTAATTAAGAAATTCAAATTTGCTTCAGTATGAATGTAAATAAAATTAAAATATTGTTTTTATGAATAGGCCTAAGTAAATGTTATGTGTGTGTTTGTTGTAAATAAAACAAAAAAATAATAAGAAAATATATTATATGTAGGAAAACTTTAGTTATTTTAATGTGAAGTATATATTATATATATATATATATATGAAATTTATGTATAATAGGTTGTCTGTATGTATTTGTAAATGTGAACGTTTGTGTGTGTATACACGTGTGTAATTATGAATATAGATATTTAGGCACCATGAAAAAAGAAAATAGAAAATCCCTGTAAATAGAGATTAGAAAGTATTTTAAAATAAAGAAAATATTTAAACATGTAAATATGGCAGAGTGAATTGTTAATGCCGACCAAACAGTTTGGAAAAGCAGAAATTACGAAAGAAATACGACTGTGACATAAGAATGCACAAAGTGGAAAACACTACTATGCGTCATGAAATAACACCAATATGGGCGGACGTGGGAACGGAAAGGGTGTCACTTGACTTTTGGAAACCATTTGTTAGGATTAGCTCTGCGGTGCTCTTGCGTGTTTATTATTTTTATTGATTGCTTTGTTTATATTTCGTAATAGTTTATTTTGTATAAAGATAAATCGACTTACTGTTCTGAACCGAAACCCTTCGGACGTGTCTCCCATATATTTGTGATAATATTTGTTGTTTATTTAGTTTTCATTAGGAAAGTTTACAATTGTATTTTAAATAGATAATATATGTGATTAATTTGATAGCTTTTATAAATAGCACAGAACCGATATTTTGGGTTGTAGCATAAGAAAGGTATATTTGTAAAATTATATATATTGATTTAATTTATTTATTTATTAGCATTGGTTGTTTCGTGTTCGTGAATTTAAATATTGGCTATTTAGAATCAATCATTCGATGATAGCGCTGGCATTTTTTCGCAAGTTAGAAAATTTATAGCGGTCCATTTTGTTGGCTGTTTAATTTAAGGTTATCCTTGACGATTCTTCCCATTTTCAAAACTTAGGTTCCATTAGTTTTCGGTTAACTTAGCTTGGCAAATTATTTCATCTAGTTCCAACTATATTTTGTGGACCGATTTGGTTATCTATGGTAAATTAACGTGCATAAGTTATAAAACTATTTATTTTGGAGTTATTATACATCTGGTAATGAAGTTAGCGAATATATTTTTCTGTATGTTATTCAAATTATTCAGGTTTTGATTATTTTAGTTTTGTGTACGAATCCAGAATAGAGAAACCAAGTATTTGATATTTGAAAAATAAGGATTATTGAATTAAATAAAGAATCTTGTACGATAATATTGTAAACAATAAAAGATTTGAATTGTTTTAAGTCAAAGGAGTATTATATTTTATAGAATATATTTTATGTGTTGTTTCGTTGGAAAATTTAAAAGAAAGAAAAAAGCCATTTTTTTACTAAGAATTAATTCATAGAATTTTCTGAATTTATGGTTATTGATATTTTGGACGGGTTTTAAGTAAATAAGATTTATATTAACTAGTTTTTGAGATATACTGAAACTTGCCGGTTGACGCCATTTTGGTTTCACCGTTGACGCCATTTTTGAATTCATGACGAGCCAGATTTGAATTAACTGACGTGACTGGAAGTTATAATAGTGATAATATTACATACGAATTGAAGAACTGTTATAGATTGATCGAGACATTGAAATATTAAGTGACAGTTAATGAAATAAATCAGACTTATAGTTTTATAAACATAAACTTAATTGAGACTTTGATTTAATTGTCTTACGTTTTAGGACTTGATAACTTAACTTTGAAAATAGTTTAGAGTGACTTTACATTTTGAGAATCCACATTGATTGGGACTTTGACATTTTAAATGAACTTTGTACTTGACTTGATTTTGGACTTCGATATTTTTGGAATCAACATTTATAATTCTTAAAATTATTTTATTTAGTTTACATTTTTAATATTTGGACTTTCTTGAATTCGTTGAATATTAACTTCGACTTTTGATAACTTTTAGAAATCGATTACAATTGATTGAGGTGATTCTTTGGAGTTGACATCTTTGAAATTTAAGTGTCGTTTTGAATACGTGAGTTGGTTTTCGATCACTAAATGAATGACTTTGATATTGGCAGTACATCTTAATTGTATTTAAATTAAGATATGGTTTTATTAACAATACTTTGGATTTTGGGGAACAACTTTTTCCTAAGCCTGGACTTTTTATTTTGAGTTTTGAACATTTTTAAATATATAGTCGAAATATTTTTAGTTGAATTGAAACACATACTTTTAACATGGCACTAATACTGTTTTAAAATCGGAATTCTTAAGGGCCATGATGCTTTGAGTTTATTTAATAATTTCATATTTGAATTTGTGGATAACTTTGAACAAGGCCATTGAGATTGGACTTTAGAAATCTTGATGCTTGATTGTAATTGTTTAGCTTTGAGGTCGGATATTATACCAATAGTTATTATTTTGGAATTTGGTATAACTAGTTTAGTTTATACTAAGATAGAACTCTGAAGTTTATTAAGGTTTGTTCAAATGACATTTTGACAACACACTTTTGGAAATGCTGTTGAAGTAACTTAAGTAATTGATATTTTGTTTAAGCGATAAATTAACAGAAGTACTTTTACGAAATCATTACGGAGTTTAAATATACGAATGGTTTGATTGTAACTTTAGGATTTGTTGAGGTTCTCTAGGTCCAACCTTGAAATAAACATCTCTGAAAATACTAACTACAGAAACTACTTTACTCAGGCTAGTAAAGGATAAGGATTTAATACGCTTCATTGTTTTATTAAATAATTTGATGGTAGGTTTAAGAAATTAGACACAACGCAGTGTTCAGATTTAGTATATTTGACCACTATACGATCGTTCAGTTTAGATATTTTGGTGGTGTAGGTAGTCATCTATCGGCACTACAACAGCGGGAATGACTTTTTTTGATCCGCAAGTGCAAGTCCGCTAATTTCTGAGACTTTGCACCTGCTAGTCCGACATTTCTGTAGTCCGCTCAGTGGGACTAGCGGACTAGCAGACTAAAGAGCGGAAGTGCCCACTTCTATTATACTTTATAGTATAATATATAAAACTATATAGATACTTCCATATATATATATATATATATATTAGTATAATATATTATATAATTATATATATATATGACGGTATATAATATATATATATATATATATAGTATATATATATATATATATATATACTATGTTAGATAAAAAAATTATCCGATTCCCGACCTGTGGCCGTTAAGTAACTTTGTCCATATTATATAATATAATATATCTATATATATATATTATATATATATATATATATATATATATTATATATAATATATATATATATATATATTATATAATTATTATATTATATATGTAACCTCACTCAGAGAGAGAAAGGCTTTAATTGTATAAATATGAAAGTAGACATATGTACAGAAGAAAAGTGGTAGAAATGAAAACTATTTCACTCGCTGCAAAACTTTCAAGTTTCCAACTCTAAGAGGTTGAAGACTGAAGTTGTGCTGGAAAGCGTTGATGTTGTCAGGAACTGGGGGTGTTTTTGATTTTTTTGGGACGAGTGTATAATAAGAAATCCGGTTTCACCTAGAAAATTAACAATAATCATAAAAATCTTTTTATTTTCGTATTAAAAATGAAAAATAATATTAAGTATTAAATGAGTCACAGGAGATTACTAATTTATCCATTTATTCTATGTACAAAATAAATATTGCTTCTAACAGTCGAAAATTAATCTTAAAACAATTGGATGGTAAGACATCTGATACTCTGGAAGTGTGGGACTTAAGAAAAATCTATTGAAACTCTTATAATAAAAAATGAATATATTTAAGGAAGTTAACTGGGATGCACGACTTATCATAAGAAAAGCTATAGTGATGTACCCCAAATATTAATTTTATTAATAGTTATTAATAAATCGTTACTTAGTTAATTACATACTTACGGAAACAATGTAATCGCCAGTAGTTGATTTAGACTGATCGTACTCGGGTATGTTAAGCTGTAAACAACCTACAGGAGTTTGTTCCGGTATTGAGATTTCTACCTGATTCTTGTCAACTGAAACTGACCTCCACAGAGTTC
>JABUQX010057861.1:0-7500 GCA_015478945.1 Trachelipus rathkii
ATATATATGTATATATATATATATATATATATACTCTTTCTATATATATATGGCCAGCATCCCAGAGAGTTCAGGCATGTAACTAGAAAACTATAACATCTGGGAAAATAAATAACATTTTTTGATTTCAGCAAGGAATTTCATCGAAGAAATTTAAAAAAAAAATTAAATTCAAAAGTTTCATTTCCTTATATTTTATCACATCTTTACATCTAACCATTATGCACTTTGATTGTGCCAAAGCCATTAGTTCTCAGAAAGCAAAGGTGCCAAATACCATTTTATTTTTTACGCTTTGGAGAAACTTATTTTTTTTTATATCCTTTTTGGGGGGTTCGAGCCGACGGAGCGGAGGGACAGGGGGGGACGAAGTCCCTCTCCCGATCGTCCGGTTGGCCGAGAAACCCGACTCTATCCATCGTTCTTGTTTACCCTTGGGTATTCGTTAGTTTTAAAAAAAAAAAAAATTCAGCATTTACTTTAGCGTTATTGTCGGAGTAAGCGACGTCTTAGAATTCACAAAACTATAATTTTTTTCAACATTTTTAACAATTTTAATTTTTTAAAAAGCGTTATTTTTTTTATTTTTTTTTTTAATTTCCGCGGTAAAAATGTCTCCTGATTAATAAAATGATATTTATTTTTTTTACGTGTAGCTGTTATAGTTTCTAGTTACATGCCTGAACTCTTCGAGATGCTGATCTCTCTCTCTCTCTCTCTCTCTCTCTCTCTCTCTATATATATATATATATATATATATATATATATATATATATATATATATATATATATATATATATATATATATATATATATATATATATATATATATATATATATATATATATATATATATATATATATATATATATATATATTATAACCTGTTGTTTTAAGCAACCGTTATTTGCTTTTTTTCTTAATTTTTTTTTTTATTATATTGATAGTAACTAAATGATAGATGCAAAATTAATTTAAATAGTAACGAACAGGATTCAAAAGTTTAAAATATTAAAAATAATTTTTTAAATAACGGAAAAAAAGATCATATTACGAAAAAAAACGAAAAGTGTAACGAAAATGTGAGATGAGGAAATAAATTGTTTTAGGGTATTTTTTAACGAACAAAAAAAAAAAATATTTTTTTTTTTTAAAAGAACAGTTTTTGTTAAAAAATTTTAAAATAATTTAAAATTAAACAGAAAAAGAAATATAAATACGTCTTAAAAATAAAATAAAACTTTTATATAATTAAGTAAATAGGGATTATTTAAAATGTTATCCAAATTGTTATTGAAGAAAAAGTATAGAAAAATGAATTACGACATTTGCCTTTGACCATATGACAGAAAACTTAATGCTACGAGTATTCTGTTGAAAAAAAAAAAAAAATGTGAAGAGTTTGTGCTGAGAATTCAAAGCGGATGTACGTGTGAGTATTCAATTAATATGTCAGTTAAATTCAATTTATTAGCTTTACACAACTTAATTAAAACAGAATTAAATGACTGCAAATTTTGCAAAAATATAAAATAACTCCACAAAATAAGAAATGTAATAAAAAGCACAACATGGCAATAAAGTGCAAAGATGATAATGTTGTATGGTATTGCAAAATAACTTTATCGATATTTACCTAAAATAACGTATCCTAAAGTAACCTAACCTAACCACCTATCACAACCTAAGGGAACATAACCTATATATATATATATTATATATATATATTATATATATATTATATATATATATTATATAGTATTATAATAGTATTATATATATATATAATATATATATAATATAGTATATTATATATATATAGTTATATGGAATGGATATATTATATCATGTGTAGAGAGCAGTATATATATAACTATTGGTGAAGTTACGTTAGTGATGGTAGTAGAGTATACTATTATTAGTAAAGATGAGTCGTTAATGATTATTAGAGGTTGAGGTGCTGGGGATCAGAGATAATATATATCATACATGGTGGTAGCGCAAGCCAAGTATAATATAATATATTATAATTATGTAATAAATCTAACACCTCAATATATATATAAGATACTTTCATTACTATACTATAGTGTCGGTTCTCAGGTGAGGTTATATATATATATATATATATTATATTATATTATAAGCCTATAGGGGTATTATATATATATATAGTATATACTATATATATATTTATGGCTATTTATATAGATGTGTGACGATCCAGGAACGAAAATTGCAATAAAAATGGTAACTTAATTTCAATGATTTGAGGTAAAATACATTAGTAAATACTGGATTTTTCACAATGTAATTGTAATTAATATTGAAGAAAAAATAAAAAAGAAAATTTGACATATATTTTTTTGTGCTTAACACCTATAGTCTTATAAAAAATGAGTAGCTTTTGCCGTGCTGTAGGCTATTTATTTCAGTTTAAATTGCATGAAATGTATACGCGTAAAGTTTTTGTTAAGAAAACCTTGACATAATAAATTTGGATATTTGAGTATTTTTATATATTTTATGTTTTGATCGGGTGGGGCCTTCGCCCCCCTCTATATCAGTCCCCTGCCGTCCCACGCAGAGCGGGTGCCCCGCTCGCAAGCTTGCGGCTCGCGAGTTTTTTTAAAATAAAAATAACCCATAAATCGATAATAATAATAAAATCAAATAATAAAAAATAAAGAACTTAGAAAAAAATATAAATTTAAAATTAAAATTAATATAATAATTAATCAAAGTATCAATAGGATAATAATAATAATTAATAAATATAATAATAATAATATAATAAAGAAAATAATGAATATGGTAAAATCAAATAATAAGATATAATAATGTCATGAAATAAAAATAATAAAATAATAATATAAAAAAAAAATCTTTGTTATTTCGTATGAAAAACTAAAAATGCAATTTAGGCTAATAAATAATAGAAATTGCAGTAATAAAGAAAAGGCCCGAAATTCGTTGTTTTTCCTTATCGAAATTTCCAGCCCGTATAAAATGCGAGTCAACATCTTATAAATGTCCATATATGTATATATATATAAATATAGTATATAATATTGAAGAGTTAAGTAATTATATATAATAATAAGATATTATAAAATATAAATTGATATTATATATATATATTAGTACGACTCATAGTATATATATTATAATATATAATTATATATATATAAGTGAATATATATATAATATATAGTTTATAGTCTAGATACGTTATATATATATATATATATATAGTATATATATATTAATATATATATATATATACGTGGTCTATTAGTAATTTTAATGCATACACGCGCGGCATATATAATTTCTCTCATTCAGATGAACATTTGTTGGGTTTGAACCCTTAGGCGCTATCAGCCGCCACTATATCCATCATCGTGAGGGTATCAGGAGGGAACACGCTTGGTTTTAACCATCATAACAGGATAAAAGCGGTTCAAACCCACGTAGGTCATCTGCTATATATATATAAATATATATATAGTATATATATATATATATATATATATATATATTATATATATAATATAATATATATAGTATATTTGGTATAATATATTATAATATTAATATATATATAGATATATTATATATTAATATAAGATGAAGGATATTTATATTATTAATATCGTAAGTAATTACTTTAGCCCTTTTTTAATAAACTTTTTTTTTCTTTCGTTTGAGGGTATTTATAAATTGAAAATTCTTATTTACGAGTCCGTAACGCAAACTTATGATGCTTTAAAAAAGTAACGAATTCTATTAATATTTTAACATCTTTTTAATATATAAAAGCTTTTTTGTTTCCTGTTTCTGTTACCAATTAAAATTCATTGTTAGTAATCATATAACTAACAATATATATATATATAGCGTATATATATATAAGTATATATATAGTATAGTATATTATATATATATATAATATATATATATATATATATATATATTTATATATATATATATATATATATATATATATATATATATATATATAGGCTATTTTATATATATATATTTAAAAAGAAGCAACAAAACTGGACGGATGGCTTAATATATATTATAGTATATATATATATATATATATAATATGAGTAGGCCTATATATATATATATAAATATATATATGATAATATATAGTATATAGTATGATATATATATATTATATATATATATATAAACGTATGTTTTTATATATATTATATTAATAGTATTATATATGCATATAGTAATGGTATTATATATATATATTTATATTGTCTAAATTATATATAAATGAGTCACAGGAGATTTTATATCTCCTCCCTCAGCAGGATACGAAACGCTGGACCTCCGCGTCACTGAGTGAACAGCAGCCGAGAGGGCTCTTTATCCACTAAGCCATTCCACCTTTTTATCAAAAGTGTGGGAATAGTAGAAAGTAGTGTGGTGAATAAAGAAGATGTGAAAGTAAGGATAAAAGAGAGTAAGGGGGAGTAAAGAGATAGGATGGGTAAAAGAGATTAGTTAGAGTGGGTTGTATGAATGTGAGAGGGATAAATGAGGATCTGAAAAGGGAAGAAGTGGGGTTAATGTTCGAAGAAAACAAGATTGGAATGTGCTAGGGGTTGACGAGAAACAAAAGCTGAAAGGAATAGAAAGGAGTGGAGTTTGGAAAATTTAAGGTATGATTTCGGGGGGTGAACGAGAGAGTGAGGGCGAGGGAAGGGGTAGCGAATAGTTTTATTGAGGAAAAGAGGTGTGGAATAAGGTAAAATTGTGCAAATAGGTGAGTTCGAGAATAATGTGGGTTAAAGTGAAATTTGGGGGGGAAATGTGGGTTTTTATATGCGCGTATGCACCAGTAAATGGAGCGAGGGAGGAGGAGAGAGAAAGATTTTGGAGTGTGTTGAATGAATGTTGGGAAAGTTTCGGGGTTAATGATAAAATTTGTTTATTTGGAGATTTGAATGCAGGAGTGGGAAGAGAGGAGATGGGGAAAATTATAGGTCCATTTGGGGTAGGGAAAGGGTAGATGGATGAATGGAGACAAGTCTGTTAGAGTTGTGTGTTGATAGAAGAATGATAAGTTGGAAATATTTGGTTCAAGAAAAGTGAAAATCATAAGTATAAATGGGAAGAGTGAGATAACGGGGGGGATGGGCGAATATGGATTTATGTGTGATATAGAATACGAAAGGATTAGAGGCAGATTCCTAGATGTTAAAATGTATTCAGAGGGGCGGTAGGGGGTTATACTAATCACTATTTGGTGTTTTGCTAGTTAAGGGTGGGGGGAGAGGTAACGGTTTAGAGAAAGAGAAAAAAGAGGAGAAATAGAAGTCATAAAGGTGGAAAAATTAGATGAGACAATGTGTAAGAAAGAGAGAGTTTAGGAGGGGTATGGAGATAGGTGGAGGGACGTGAGAGGGACGGAAATTAGGGAAGTGGAGGAAGAGTGGTAAGAGATTTTAAAGAGACAATTTGTGAAGAGGCCAGAAGGATATGTGGAGCTAAAAAAGGTGGGAGCAAGTAGAAGGAAAAGAAGTGAATGGTGGAGTGAGAAGGTGAAAGAGTTGGTGAAAACAGAAAAAAGAGGTCTATTGTAAATGGTTGGGGTAGAACTAAGGAGAAGGGAAAGTTGGAGAATAAATAGAAGGGTTAGAGGCTGGAAGCAACAGAGGGCGGTGGAGGAGGGCGAAGAAGAAATGCAAAATAATGAAGATGGTGTAGAAAAGTGGCAGAAAATTTGAAACAGGCGAGCAGATTTCTGGGAAAAGAGGTAAATAAAAAGGAAAGAAGATGGAGGGTTAGGAGAAGAAGGCGTTAAGAGGGGAGGGAAGGGATGGATAGGAGGGGAGGATAGGGTGAGGAAAAGGTGGGGGAATATTTTAAAGGATTATTGAATGAAATGGGTGGGAGAGACTGAAGGTAGGATTTACAAGAGGTGGGGATGGGGGGGGAAGTGGGGCGGGAAGGGGATATGGAAATACAAATGGAGGAAATTATTTAGGGCGTTAAACTAAAGGAAAAAAGGAAAAGTCAAGGTCTAGATGGTGTGAGTATGGAAATGTTTACAGATGGGGGCAGAGGGGTGGAGGGAATGGCTGTATAGTATATATTATGTTGGGAGGAGGGGAAGAGGTTCACAGGAGTTGGAGGATGTTTTGTTTGGTTCCCCTGTTTAAAGGGAAAGGGACTAGGATGGAGTGTGGGGAATCTATAGAGGTTATGTGTGTTTCTGTTTTGAGTTAGTAGGGAAAGTGGTATGGGCAGAATAACTAATTGAGAGGGTGACGAGATTTAAACCGGAAGAGAGAAGGGGGAAGAACAAGAGGAGGATTTAGGTGGAAGGGGGTGTGTTGGATCAAGTATTCACAATGAAGATGCTTGTGGAGAAAGGTATGATATGAAGAGGGAGGGAAAGTGTATGGATGTTTTTTAGATCTGGAGAAAGCATATGATAGAGTGAAGAGGGGGGAATTGTGGAGGGTGCTGGAGGAATATGGAGTAGGGGGTAAATTCGGAGGTATTAGGCGCCTTTTTATAGGAATAGCCAGGAAGTGTGTGAAGAGTATTAGAGGGGAGAAGTGAGATGTTTTGGGGTAGAGAGAGGGTTTGAGACAGGGATGTGTAAACTGTCACCGTTGGCTTTTCAATTTATTTACTGAGAGTGTCTGCAGAGGATGATGAGGGGAGGGGAGAGGGGTGAACTGATAGGATAGGGTGATAGATGGGAAGTGAACATGAAACTATTTGCGGATGATACTGTCCTTAGTGGCGAAGAATTCAGAAGGTCTGAAGTATTTGGTGAAGGAGTTCGAGAGAGTGTGTGGACAAAAGGGTCTTAAGATAAATCCAGGTAGGAGTAAAGTGTTAGTGTTTGACGGAGGAAGGAACAGATGCTTGGAGAGGGCATGGGGTTTAAGGAGATTAGAGTAAGGAGATTATATTAGTAAGAAGTAAAGGATTGTTCGAGAATTTGAGGGATGGATTTGGGTAAGGAGGGAGGGATGAAGAAGGAAGAGAGAGATCACAGAGTAGGAGAAGGAATGGGAGCATTGAGTTGTCTGAGGGAATTATGGAAAGGAGGGGGGATTTATCACATAAACTTAAGATAACGTATGGTTTGAACAAGATATTGTGTGTTCCAGCGGTACTATATGGTTGTGAAACATGGGGGTTGAATGCATAGGTCCAAGAAGAAGTTGGAAGTGTTTGAGATGAAAGGGTTTGAGAGGGGTATGTGGGGTTAGTAAAAGAGAGAGGATTAAGAATAGGGTGATAAGAGAGAGATGTGATTGGAAGAATGGGTTTGGTGAGAAGAGCGGAGAAGGGAATGTTTAAAATGGTTTGGACATCTGGAGAGAATGGAGGAATAGAGGGTGTTGGAGAGTTTGGGGAGGCGGAGGGGATAGGAAGGAGAGGAAGGGGGGAGAACCAAGAAAGAAGGTGGATGGAGTGGAATAAAAGGAAATTGCTGAAGAGAGAGGG
>JABUQX010057861.1:12500-31405 GCA_015478945.1 Trachelipus rathkii
ATATATATTAACTATATATATATATATATATATAATATATATATATATATATATATATATATTAATAAGCCTCCGTGCCAGTTTGATACCTTGTTGAACTATTGTTTCGAGTGATAAGGTTTCGCCTGATATTTGTAATTTAAACAAGAATTTTGATTTATTTTTTGAAAATAGCTCGTGGGTGAAACTTTCGTCATTTTCTTTAATATATAACCTTTATTCTTATTCTTTGAATTTCTACGATAGAACATTACTTAGATTTGGTATTTCGTTCTGTTTCAATGAATTTTCGGATTCTGTTTCTCAATTTATAGTAAATTTTAATAAGGTCATAAAGAACTGTCGTTATGAAGGTGGGTGTGACTTGGCTGTTTTAAAGGGTTTTGTTTATTAATTCTTAATAATAGAAAGAAAAATAATATTCCTAAGGTGCTTGCAGATGCTCTTGTGAGTTTAAAGAAGAGTGGTTATATTGCACTACATAAAGCAGACAAATAAGGTCGTTAAATAAAGCTCGCCAACTTTTGCAGTATCAAAGTACGTATAAAATATTAACGTCCAAACCTTTAAAAACCTCGCAAGGTTATTTTAACGGGGAAATTAAGGAACTTTTAAAGAACGAACCTGTATTAATTAAAAACCTTTGTTCGTATGTATGTACCTAGTCCTAGATTTTCATATTTTTAAAGGTTTACCGAAAATCCACAAAAATAATGTTTCACTTAGACCTATTATCAACAATATTAACTGCATTACATGTAGTTATAGCCAAATGGGTTTCTGGAATACTATCCCATTTGATTGACAATATATCTTCTTCCCATATTAAAAATTCTCTGGACTTTGTGAATAAATTTAAATGCAATAATCTTAATAACAAAACAAAAATGATGTTTAGATGTGGTGTCATTGTTCACTAGTGTTCTTGTTAAGCTGACTTTGTCTTTGCTTAGAGACTTTGTATGTATTTCTGAATTTCAGTTTTCTATTGATATTGATGTTTTTAAAATTGATAGATTTGTGCCTTTCATAAGCCCATTTTACCTTTAATGATTAAATTTACACCCAAATTCTTAAGAATGGGCTCACCAATGTGACCTGCACTTGGTAACATCTTTATGGAGTTGTTTGAAGTAAAATTTTTACCCAACATGTTAGAGAATGATTGCATTTAGTATAGATATGTTGATGATATTTTTTTCAGTTATTCCTTCTAGTAAATGTGGATTTTATTGTTGGTGAATTAAATGTAGTCTCACTGAAATAGATTTTGCTATGGAAATGAAAAGTGATGATAAGCTTCCTTTTCTAGATATTCTTTTAAGGAGAACTACAAGTGGTCATGTTGAATTTGACGCTTATTGAAAGGTGACACACGTGGATAATTACTTTAATTAGCTTTCTTTTCATTCTAATTTTGTAAAACACAGTGATGTTAAAGGGTTATTCTTAAGAGCTCTACGAATTTGCAACCACCTTATCTAGATAATGAAACAGAATATGTTAAGAATGTTTTTAAAATCTAGGCTAGCCCGAATCCTTCATACGTAAGGTTCTTCATGCAGCAAAAATGAAGTTTTATTCTTCACCTTTCACTGTTAAATCTGTAACTGATAAAGTTAAGATAATAGTACCTTTCCCAACTGGCAATTTTAAAAGATGCTTACCTAAAGATTTCATACTTAGTGTCCCCAATACTACTAAAATATTTTTATAAAATTTAAAATTTGATGCTTCAGAATTTAAAATATTGTTATATCTATAAAGTACCTGCAAGGATTGGAGTTCTATATATATATTGAAGAAAGTTCTGATCTGAAAAGAAGATCGTATTAACATTCTTCTTATTCTCTAAAAAATTGTGACATTCATTTCTGTAGAAGCAGAGAGAAAAGAAGGAACACGGTGCTATCGTATTACAAATATAGAACTGATATATCCGTGACAACCCTTATAAGACAATTATTAGAATTTTTTAATTAGTTATTAATAAGTTTTTAATGTTTTTAAATTAATATTTGAATTGCTTTACAAATTTTATTTCCTTAGTTATTTTTTTTGACAAAGTTAAAAGAATGTAAACATTCACAATATCAAGTGACACAACTTTTTTAACACTGTTTTGTCCTTAATTTAATAAAGTTTTAATTTTACGATCCTGAATGAAGCAGAGGGGTATGTTCTCTTCGAGAAGTCCTAGGTTTGGTTTTTATAATTTATTTTGTTTTATTGTTGTGAGGTTTATATATATATATAATATATAATAATTATATATATATTTATATATATTATATAATTTATATTTAGTATTATATATATTATATATATATAATATAATATATATATATTATATGCTAGGGGTTAGCACTCGTTAGCAAGCGAGAGGTGCCAGGTCGAGACTTGGGTGGAGCGAGAGATGATGAGCTATTCTATACTCTAGCTCGTCCACTCAGACGTTAATGAGTAATTGGTAGTGTGCTTATGCTACTAATCGGGAAAACTTCCGTCTTCCGCTGATAGATATGGCAGCAAGGATTTTAGCTTAGGGCCGTGGACCACAGGGACCTTTCTCAGATGGTCCGACTGACGGTCGTGGTTTTTCCTAGGCCATGACCTTCCTGGGGGAGAATTTATATTATTAATAATTATATATATATATATTATAATTATATATATATTTATATTATATATATAATATATACTGTGTATATATATATATAGTAGGCGGATGGGCCGGAAGTGAATCACGGTAGCCGGAATAGTCGGATATCCGGCGGAAGTTCGGTATATCGGCGGATACGGATAGTGAATTGCGGATAGCCGATACGGATATTCGGCTAGTCTGTTAATAGCGTCGGGGGGTGACTAAATAAAAAATTATTTTTGCTCACGTGGTAGTAATACAGTTTATTTAATTAATCTTTAATTCAGAGAGTTTATTATATTTTAAAAATAAAGTAAATTTTTTATAATAATAATGTCTTTAATTATACTAATTTACATTTGGAAAACGATTTTTTTTAAACTTTGGTTTACATCATAAAGGCTTCTGGCATTTTATCATAGTTTATATATATATATATATATATACTTGAGTATGTTAGCTTTAAACTGCAAACTAAATTTGTGTTCTAACAGTGGCGATAGTGGTTAAACGCTGGCTTAATAGCCGATTTCAGAGCCCCTCAAAAAATTGATTGATGGGGGTAATTGGGCACAATTGTTATTCTTAATTTTATGTAGCCTATTATTATTGACATTTTATGTACGTTATGCAATTTAATATAATAAACAGTTAACTTTATTAGTAAATTTAAATATAAAAATGAATTTATATGGAAAATATGTAATTCCAAAAAGTGTCAAAATTTGTCCACGAATAGGGTGAATTGGGCCATCAATTTTTTTATTCTCATTTTATTTATATTAATTTAATTTTAATTACTTAGTTACAATTTTAAATAATTATAGAGACCTAAAATAAATAAAGTAAGAAATTAATATAAAATTGAATTTTACCAAAAGAGGAATTTAAAAAAGATGGCCCAATTAACCCCACAATGGTGGTCCGATTCACCCTTCAAAAGTGAGTCTAAATATCTTTTTTAAACATTTATAAAAACTAGATTATAGAAGTTACATATTAATTTTGTTTTAGTGCATTAATAATTTTGATTCCTTGGATTTTCGGAAATAAAAATCAAAAAGTGTATTAGGGGAAAGGTGGGGAGATGAAGTTATTACCTAATAGTGGAATCGTCACCCCCGATCGCTATACCGGAGATTAATTATATATAATATTATATAATTATATTAATATAATATATATAATTATATATAAGTAATATATATATATATATATATATTATATATATATATATATATATATATATGGCCAGTCTCTTCAGATTAGGTGCCCCCTGTATCTAAAAAAAAACCATTTATCTACATAAAAACTTAGTATATTTTTGAATTTAGCGTATCATTGATGCAGAATAAAAAAAAAAAATTAATATTATTAAGTTTAATAATAACGCAAAAAATATTATAATGTACGCTTCACAAACTTAATATTTAACATGATACCCATTCAAAATAGAATGTTTTCTTATATCTTATTCAATCTTTAGGGAAATCTAAAATAATGGCAAATAAAAAAATAATAAAATGAAAATTAAAGATTAATTAATTAAAAATTAAAAAGTTGCATAATGTTTAGGTCAGGTCAGGTCATCAAAAAAAATTTATTTCTCTAAGAAACTAGCTAATTTGGTGTTGTGTGTGTGTGTGTGTGTGTGGTGTGTGGTGTGTGTGGTGTGTGTGTGTGCGGCGCGTAATGTTCGCCTTAACATTTGAAAGAAAAAATATTGGGACTCATGACTGGGGAACGCGATTTTAGATTCCGAGAGATATTATTATTATTATTTTGTTTATCTTTTTTAAATTTTCTTTCACTTATTATTATTACTTTTTATCTCACTTTATTTCTACATTTATTAATATTATTACATTACAATGTGCGCTTGATATTCAAAAATGTATTGAGTTTTTACGATAGCTATCATAGTTTTTTTTACATACATGGGACTTCTAATGTGGAGGGCTGACCTATATATGTATATAGTATTATATTATATATATATTATATATATATATATATAATATATATTATATATAATATATATATATATATATATATATTATATATATATATATAATATATATATATATATATATATAGTATATAGAGGTGGAACGTCCGCAATTTAAGTCCACAATTTCGCAATTGCGGAATACAATAATTTGAGATGCAATTTGCGAATTTGAAAATGTTTGTGAATTGCATGTTTAGCTGGAATGCCTATAATCATTCCGCGTTAGAGGTATACAAAAAAAATTGTAGTTTTTAGTGGAATGCCAAATTTATAGTCCACAGAATTTTCGAACTTATGGCTCAAGTTAGGTCTAAGCAACTACCAAATTTTTTTTTTTTTTTTTTTTTTTTTTTTTCTTAAAGGATAATGTTTAAAGGTTTCTTTTATTTCTGAAGTAAAATTTATCAATATATATGATATCGGAGTTTACTATTAATCGACCGATTTTCAGTATCGATAATATTAGTCTTGATTGTCCTATAAATTTATATTCGATAATTGACCATTTTTCGTAGAACACTTTTTCTTAATAGCAGATATTTATTTCTAACATTGCGTTTTATCAATTTGGTACACACCTTTTGTCTGATTTTAATATTTATCACTGAAGGAAAAAATAATTGATAAAATTCGTGTTTTTTTTTTTATTATTAAATTTCTAATTATGTCGTATATTCTTGTAATAATACAATGCTTAAACAGGTTAAAAATTAGCAGTGGTAATTACTATTTCGTAATTACAATACTTAAACGGGAGTATAAAATTATGGTGGTAAAAATTGCATTAAAATGTGTCTTAGTAGCTTAAGTTCCCATTATAAAAACTCATAATTCTACCATATATTCTAAACATTTTTGTATAAAGATTATTCTTATAATTATAATATTTCCATATTTTTAAATAAATGATTTATAGTACCCTTGTCACACCAAATTTCAGATAGAATGTATTGTAGTGAATATTAAATAGATGAAATAAATAATATAAATTGGTACCATACATCGAATTCTAAACATAATATATATATATAATATATAAATATATATATTATATATATTATTCTATAATATATAATATATTATATATATATATAGTATTTATAATAATATATAATTATATATATATTATATATACTATATATATATAATAAATTTTTCAAATTTTTAAACAATATATTTCCCTAAACGAGGAAGAACCTATAAGGGAAGTAATTTATCCGGTTATCCGGGCGTACAATGAATTCCGGACCGATCGGGGATAGTCAAAACTTGGCCGTATAGCCGGATACGATAGTTGCCGGATATTGTCCGGCCCATCCCTAATATAGTTTTGGGGAGTGAGAAATTTTAGAGAACAATTATTATTTATAAATTTGATGACCTCAATTCTGTTGTTGTGTAGAGGTCAGACGAAGTCATAACCCGTTTTGAGATATCTGAGATTGAAATTATCTAAAATTGATTTAACCTAATTGGAAATTTGAAGCTTAAGGCATATATATATATATATATATATATATGTATATATCAACACACAATATAACTGACTACATTAATATATATTATTTTGTCTTTGTTGAATTTATCACGGTAGTATGTATATAGTTCCACTGGCAATAAAATTCATGTAATACTATATAAAACATAACATTTAAAGAAAAGTATTTAATTTAAAATTTTGAAGTTTTCTATTGTTTTTCGTACATTTTGTATATATTTTAAAAAAAAATTTAAAAAATAACGTTCTGAAAATTGTAAACGGCTAATTTTGACGTTTTTTTTGGAGATAACACTATCGATTCTTTTTTTCGATTATTGATATAACGATTTTATTAAAAAAATTTCGATAACTGATAATAATGTTTTTTTTTCGATTATACTTTTCAACAGAATAAGTCAACCAAAATGTCTTATAATATAAGCTACATATTAAAACATGAAATAATTGTTGCTAAATGATTTTTTTTACGTATGATAAAATAAAAATAAATTAAGCAGGAGGATTAAGAATAAGAATAATAATATATATATATAAATATATATATTATATATAATTATATATACTATATATATATATATATATATATATATATATATATATATATATATATATATATATATATATATATATATATATATATATATATATTATATATATATATATATATATAATATATAAATATATATATATATATATTATATATATATATATATTATATATATATATACATTATATTTATTTTTTTATATATATATTACGTATTATATGTAAAATTATATATATAATAGATATAATTATATATATATATATATTATATATATATATAATATATATTATTAATATAGTAATATATATATTATATATATATATATATAATTATATATAATTGATTTTCGTAGCGTTATTTTTTATATTTTTATTGAAAATATTTTAAAATGTACGAAAATCTGTAGAAAAAATGTCAAATAATTTTTTGATTCCATTTGTGTAATTTAAATGTTTATAGTTTTAATAAAGTATTTATATGAAATTTATGCAGTGGAACTCAATGATTACCTTTATCACTGTTTACCACAAAGAACACGATTCAATAATGTTTTTCTTCTTCACAATTAGTTTCAGAAATTAAAGAGAAAAGAAAAATTAAGTGCAGCGAAATTTTTTGGGTGTCAATTTTATTTATATCGGTGGTAATCGAAATTTGTTCTGTTCGTTCGGCCAAGCTACTTGACCAAGCACCTCACCCTTCGCTTCGGCCAACCCCAGGTCAAACCCTTCATATGCACAACTCTTCAGAGACCATTTTTTTTCAAACGCGTCAATACTCGTTTCTATCTTTTTTTCGTCAAATTTTTTTCATTGATTTCGATCCGTTATATAAGAAGAGTATAGGAAGAAATCTGTCCCTTCATTTCCCTTCCTTGGAGTATATAGGAAGAGGAGATCTATCCAGTCCCTTCCCTTCCATGGAATAGAGTATGAGAAGAGGCGCTCTGTTCTGTCAATTCCCTTCTATGGAGTAGAGTATGGGAAGAGGAGATGTGTCCTATCACTTCTCATCAATGGAGAAGAGTGTGGGAAGAGGAGATCTGTCTTGTCACTTCCCTTTCATGGGTTAGAGTACGAGAAAAAGACATCTGTCCTATCACTTTCCTTCCATGGGAAGAGGAGATCTGTACTGTTACTTCTCTTCCATAGAGTAGAGTATGGAAAGAAAAGATCTGTCCTGTCACTTTCCCTCTATGGAGTAGAATATGTAAAGAGGAGATCTTTCCTGTACTTCAGACCTTCCCTATGGAGTAGATGTATGGAAGAGTGAGTATAGTTAATTGCACTTCCCTTCCTTGGAGTTTTCAATCCACCGAAAATCTAAAATATATATATATATATATATATATATATATTTTATATATATATATAATTATATATATTATATATTAGTATATCTATATTATATATATATATTAATATATATATATGATATATAATATATATATATATATATATATAATTTTTTTTTGTAATAGAATTATGATTTTTAATGGCCGAGTGTGTGTTATTACTTTTTATTATTTTTAACGTTGGGATTTGAAGTGTGGTCGTGGGAAATAGCCTCTATGCAGTATTACACATTTTTTATTTTATAGCTATACACTTTTAATAAAATTGTTAAATGTTTATTTTTTAATATTTAAGAGAAATTGAAAGCAAAAGTTTTTTGGTATTTGTACGGAGATGAATAATTTGATGCTGTCTCCTCCTTTTGATTTCATTATTATTATTATTTTTATTATTATTATTATTATTATTATATTATTATTATATTATTATTATTATTATTATTATTATTATTATTATTATTATTATTATTATTAGCAACTAACTGCTTTGAGTTATATTTGTGCTCGATTTGTAATACTTATATTCGTTGTAGTGTTTTCCATAGTATGACTTATGACTATGGAAATCATTTTTTTTGAATTGTTTTTATTTGTTAATTTTATATTTTCAGGACGAGAATAAGGGAAGGACTGCTTCTAAAGTGTCGAAAATCGCAACGATGTTCCAATGCCCCAGTGAGAACGAAGACAAAGATGAAAGGGATGGACCAGGCTCTGCTACAGTTGTAAGGACTGAGAGCCACGTGGCGAGATTCAACACTGCTCGAGCTTTGTTTGAAAAAATGGCGGAAAAGAAAGATGATAAGGCGAATAAGGGTTTTACGCAAAGGCGACAATTTGTTCCACTTCAGTCCAGTAGAAGCGTAGGATCTTCTTGTGGAAAGGCACACTCTCGATCCCCTTCTCCTCCAGTCCCTCATCCTTCTCATCAATCAAATGGTCATCACTGCTCTTCTTGTAAATCTAATCTTTCATCAGTGTCAACTATCGCTTCTATTTCATACACTTCTACAACACCGACCTTTCATTCTTCCGCTCAGAATCCATCCGTACCTTCCGTCTTACCATTTAAGGCAAGATCTTCCTCATTTGACGCTGAAGCTTTAAAAGGCAAATGGAATAATACTATACCAGGCGCCGAAACCTCAAAATCAAATTATAGTGAACAGCTTAGATGCAAGAATGAATATGCTAAAAATCAGAACGATGAGCGTCTTGCAAAACCTCAGGAAATTTGTTGTTCGGCCAATAGAGTATATCACACTAGCACTTTACCTGCTAAAATCGAAGATGGAAGCAGGGAATATATTAATAGAAAATATGAACAATCTTTGGCGAAGGCTATTGAAAATAAAAATAAACCTAATTTGTTATCTAAACCAGATAAACCAGCGAAGCCAGAAACTCTCATTGATAAACCATTATCATCCCATTTGCAAAACCAACAGATAATCCAAAGACACAAAAACTGGTTTCAATCTTATTCAAAAATTAAATCCCCTGTCACTTCTCCTCAAAAGCAACACCATCAATCACCGAATTCGCAACCTGCTTGCAATGCACCGGACCAAAGGTATGTTGTTTTTATTATTTACATTAAATTTTTTAATGTAAATGTTTTCGGAATTGTGGTTCCCAAGACCAGGCGGTATTCGGTAACATTTGGGGGGGGGGGGAAATAATGTAAAATAAAAACTTTTAAAATTAAATGAAAAATTGTTCAAATAATAATAATAATAATAATAATAATAATAATAATAATAATAATAAATAATAAATAATAATAGGCAACTTTCCTTATACATGAATTATGTCTCTAAATACTGAAAAGGACTCCTTCATTATGCAACATCACCATAACCAATAAAAATTCAATTTTTGGTATTTCCATAAATTTGGAATAAATAATCACATACATACATACATACATTTAATTTTATCCCATTTACATAAAGGTACCGAAAATATAGGATAATAAAATTTATAAGGTACCGAAAATATAGGATAATAAAATTTATAAGATAAATAGTAAATGAAAATCATATGCATTCACTCATTGGGTCACCATGCCAAGAAAATGTAGGTCTGGGCTAAAAAAAAGTCTGGGAAAAAACTCCCAATTTAATTAACACTTATGTGGAACATAGACTGTAAGTGCAAGATGAAGTGTCCTAATATATATGTACAGTATATATATTTAGAAATTTATTATTAATTCTGGAATATGGTGCGATTTCTTTTATTATCATTATCACAATGCTTATTCGTAGTTTCATGATAATTATGAATATTTTAAAGGGTACTTATGAATTATTTAATTTTATTAATTTTCTATTAATAATAATAAAAATTATTACCGTAGAATTAATTTGATTATATCGGTTTAATGTATAATATACCCAAATTTTTAGGGAAAGTTTTTTTTTTTTTGTTGACTATTAAACAACGATTTGCCCTTTAGGCATATTTATTGAGCCAAAACAATTATGTTGTGTGTTATCGTTTTATGAAAGAAATTTGGTTCTAGTGTACAGCCAGTCTGATTTTCTAGTGGTATCTTTAGTTATATGTGTTTCTTTTGTATAATAATTTCGCTTATAAAGATCTGAACTGGTATGTTTGCTAATTGTTTCTTCATTTAAAATAATAATTTTGATCCCATCCTTTTGTCATTCATAAACCTTGTGAGAACCGATTAAAAGTTTTAATCATGGCCTATGTGTTGGAACCCAATACGTTCTTTACAGTTCCTTCATATTATGCAAACATGTCTATCATCTCTGCTAGTCCTTGGTTTCAACGAAGGCGTATTAAAGGGGCCGGTCCTCAGGTCTTGAACCCTAATGGACGCTCTCCAGAGGAGCTTGAAGGGATAATACAGACTTCAGAAACATTTAATCAGATTCCAAATCATGCTGTCCTCTTCGAGTGAACAGGATGCTATAATCAAAGAAGATCAATTGGACAGTGAAAATATGGGATGTTTATAATCAAAGGAACGAAGAGCTTATGTGTACAGAAGTAAAAGATTTACTCGACTTATCATGAAGCAGCGTCAACCTCATCTAAACAGGAGCCAATAGCCAAAGATAAGGCGAAACCCCACCTACAAAAACGGGACTATGGACTTCCTCCAGTCTTATAACCTACCTTTCCTTCTAAACATTGATCTACAAAATGGTCGTTTAATACCCCCCAAATTCAGTAGAACAAGCTTGGGTCCTTTGCATCAACCAGAAATACAGTAAAATACAGCAAGAATAATGCTGAGAGCGAAAAGGAACAGAAAAGAATACCTCAACAATCTTGAATTTGAATTTACTTTTCCCTATTTAGAAATTTTGGTTCAATTTTACGGTCTCTATCTCCTAGACGCTGTTCAGTTGAAGTTGATGAAAAATTAAAACTTTCGAGCGCACGTTAGATTGTCACTAATTAATAATAATAATAATAATAATAATAATAATAATAATAATAATAATAATAATAATAATAATAATAATAATAATAATAATAATAATAATAATAAAGTACAGGCATTTCTGTAAATTTTACTGAATAAACACAATTTTAACAACCCCCCTCCCCTCCCGTCCTCATGCTTATTTTAATACATTTTTCAAATTTCCTCTTCGCTTACTAAAATAATAATAATAATAATAATAATAATAATAATAATAATAATAATAATAATAATAATAATAACAGCGAATATCTCCTGGACATTCTTTTGCATATTTTTATTTGCATATTTATATTTTCATAAAATTCAGAGCATAGCAGAGCTTGAGCGAAAAATATAATTTGAAAACTTCTTTTGACGACCTTTTTAAAACCAGTCACAACCTTTCATCAGCAAGAACTAAAAACGTGTAAATAAATAAGGTAGAAAAAAAAGTTAACGAATTCTCTCCCCTTTTCAGAGAGATGGACAACGGACGGTGGTCCGTCTAGTAAAATTGCGAAGGACGTGGCAAGCCGCTCGCTCGCTGTTTTGTTGATGCTGCTGGTGGTGGTGCTGCTGCTTCTGCTACTGCTGCTGCTGCTGCTGTTGCCGAAGGCTTCTCACCGACAGGCGAAACGGCCGTAAGAGGCGACCGTATTTTACCTAATCATTTCACCCTTATCCTTTATATGCATAAAGATGATTTTTCGATAGATAAGAAAAGAAAGCTTTCGCGATGCTTATACCGTCCGTCCGCGCTCCGAGTTCAATCAAGAGCATTGGACTAGTAATATTTCAGAAGCCTGGACGCGAGGCTCGAGATGCAGATAGGCGAGGGGAGACCCCTTTTAGAGGGTTCCGACGATAGGGGGATGGAATATGAAGGGAAAGGAGATATAGAAATATAAAGGAGGGAAAGGAGTAGAGGGAGGGGGAATCAGAAAAGAAAAAAAAGCAGCTTTTCAAAAGGTGTAAATGATATTAGAAGAAAACTTTCTCACATAAGTAAAATATATTTTTCATATATCAGCAAAAATTCACTTTTCTTTATATTATTTAATAAAAGTTTATATATATATAATATATATATATATATATATATAGCAGGAGAGAGATAAAGAGAGCAGTAGTAGTAGTAGTAGAGAGAGAGAGATAATATATAGTTACATATATATATATATATATATATATTGCTATTTAAAAATTATCAGTGCTCGGTATCCTCAATGACTCCAATATGAGCGAATAAACGGAAATAAGAAAAGAAACTACATAAGAAAGATAAGTAAATAATTAAATAACAACAAATAAATAAACAACAATAAATAAGGAAGTATTTAAAATGAAGTTTTAACTCATTATTAAATGTTCACAAAATAGCGGCATGAAAAAATTTCAAAACAAACTTAATTTAAAATAATTTTTGTTTTTAAAATTTTAAAAATTCTTTTTAAAAATGACTTATGAATTTTTTAATTTTTAAAATAAAATAATTTTTTTTTTTTAATTTAAAAAAAAAAAAAATTAAATTTGATTAACCATTTAATTTAGACCATTGGACATGCATGCAAAGGGCCATTTTACAGGTTCTATTTCTTACTTCACAAATTTGATATAATAAAAGTAGGAGAATTTCAAGGATATTTCATTAGGATAATATAAAGAAAGAACCTAGACTAAGATTTTATTAGAAGTTTATTGGGATATTGAATTAATTAGGACATTTGAAGGTCATTGTATAGGTAACTTGTTGCCCTGATTCTTAAATAGAATATCACTTTAAAGATGAAAAAATGAGGAAAATAAAAAAATTACAAAAATTAATAATTATAAAATTTTAATATATATATATATATATATATATATATATAAGAAAAAGAGTATACATATACATACAAGCATAATGTATTTATTAATACATACATATATATATATATATAAGGGTATAATATATATATATAAGGTATAAATATGCAGCAGTATATATATACATATATATAGCATAGCAGCAGCAGCAGCATAAGGTTATAAGGTTACAGCATATGAATACGATAAACCCATTACCAACAAAATGCATAGCAAAAACAAAAAAAAAATCACTCTTTTCAATAACACACCACGCCACGTCCACACCATCTCCGATTTGTCCAAACACAAATCATAAGTAACCTAACGAATGATACATGCACATTATTATTACAGATATGAGTTATTATTATTACATTTAATTACAATATTACACATATATATATATATATAAGGTTGCTACATATACATATATAACAGGCGCGGTTCATCCCAAAAAATACAGGTGTCAGTATCTGCGATTTTTTATCTCCTCACCAATAAATATATATATATATATATATAGAGCAGGTATACAAATGTAAGGAAGTGAAAGGTGTAGCCTAAAGTTTTGTTACCGATGACCGCAAAGCTTACTAATCTTGTGAAAATTAAACAAATTTCACAATTATTTCAAAATGTTATAACTTTACCCTACACTCTTATTTTAAAAAAAAGAAAGTCCGGCCTTCTATCTCTTTGATTGGAGCAAATTTTATCAATCACTTTATTATTAAAAACTTGTATGGCCCATACAATGTAAAGTCTCTTCTCTCGATCGAAAGCACAGCAGGAAAGTCTTTTCGTCTCCCATGGTAAGTGTTTCAAGAAAGGTTCTTTTAACTTTCAACAAGGAAACAGCGCCTGCACACATGGGACGCTGTCATTTGAATGGCCATTAAAACTTTTCACAGCCACTTTTAACAGAGCTTCCAGTGATTTTCTGTATCGAAATCGAATAAAGTTAAGGAGCCCAGATATAGAATTTGTACCCCCCCAGACCATAAAACGCAGGATAGTTCTGTTTCCGCAGCTCTTTGGCGTCAAATGAAAGTACACCTTTCATTAAGGTTTCTACATTTTCAGGAAAGATGGAACTCCATTCTGAGGAAACATCTTCGGCAGGAAATAACGTAAGCAAAACAACAAATAAAACCTGAGGACAATTCATTTTATTCGACAAACACCGAGATGATGATAGGATTTGCAGTGGCGTGAGCGGCCTGGGCAAACCCAGATGAAGAGCAAAGGCCGGTATAGAATACGTCCTCGGTGAGGTTGCTGTTGACGCCGCAGCAGCAACTGGAACAAGTATCCGAGCTGCATTTGGTGATTGCTGCTGCCGATTTTGTGCGCCGAAATCGACGACGGAGAGCAGCAAAGAAAGTTAGGAATGTTGAAGGCAGCCCGCCGCCAACCCTGGCAGATGCGCCGGACCGGCCTGCGCCACAAACCCGGCAGACGCGATCCCGCGTCGAGTACAACCGCAATGAGGGTACGTTTGTTGCACCGTACACGCCGCGAAACCACATGACCAAGGGAACAAGAGTGTACAGATCCAAAGTGGTCAATGTGGGAAATATAAGGACATGATATTATTACACATATATTACATATTATTACATATTATTACATATTACACATGTATTACATATATATATATTACATATTACATTACATTACATACATACACATACGGGCAAATAAAAACAAACAAACAATTAAAACAAAAAAAAAAAAAAACGACTGCCGATATAGTGAAAAAAGTGCTAATGTATCAACATAAAAGTAAACTAGAATGCCACCACTGATATTACATATTATTACACATGATATATATATATATATATATATATATATATATATATATAGAAGAGAAAGAAAGTATATATAGCAGCAGCAGCAGCAGGGTGCGTCATCATCAACGACATCCCCTTCGTCAAAAATGATTACCGTAATAGCCTCCAAGCTAGATTCCGTTTTAAAGGACGCTATTCGTAAAATGAAAGTGGTTATTACGAACGCGTCCCAAGTATCTAACCTAGTTTTGAATTTCAACGACAATGTTAAAGTAAAGAGTAAAACGAAATCCCTCTTAAAAATACTGATATATATATATAAAACGTATTAAATAATAATAACAAAAATACTGAACATCTAGGATACCTCTAAAACCAAAACCAAAATTTAATTCCTCAGAATATGTTAAAACTGATGCAATAATTACAAATTTCAAATATTTTAAATCATAAAAATGAAACAATCTAGTAAGACAAATTAACACAATACACAATAATATGCTGCATAAGATTTTATACAGAAGTGACAAAAAATTCAAGATATCAGGGATTCAGATGATAAGGTTGTTCATGAAATCAATACTAATTGAGAGATATAGAGATATATATATATATATATATATAGCAGTATATATATATATATATATATAGTAGAGCATACATACATATTATTGGCTACATATATATATTATTATTATTGGTTATATAGATATATATAGATAGATATATATT
Organism: Trachelipus rathkii; assembly: GCA_015478945.1. Lineage (NCBI taxonomy): Eukaryota > Metazoa > Arthropoda > Malacostraca > Isopoda > Trachelipodidae > Trachelipus > Trachelipus rathkii. Next base: position 28,379 of record JABUQX010057861.1, read on the forward strand.
ACATATTAATATATATATATAATACATATACATACATATATATATAATAATAATATATATATATATATATAGTAGTAGAGAAGAGAGAGAGAGTATACATATTGCCATATATTATGCTGGATACATACAAGGCTATTACATATTATTACACGCCAACGAAAACGATTTCATATAAGCCACCCTTCTCAATCTCATTTCGGATTAGGGGATCCACACAAGCACAAAAAAAGAAAATCTTAAGCAAAACAAACAAGAAAGGACGTGACTAAACTCATAGCACCTATTCCTTTATGAGCATAGTAATATTGTAGCCCAACATTTAATGATAGTTAGCATCTCAAAATGCTAAAGTTATACCAAATTCTGTTACAACCCAAAACCCGCCATATATAACGCAGCACCAATGATCATGCGCGTAAACACAACCAAAAATCCCATTTATCAGTGTAATCAAAGCGAACGAGCAGCAGCAGGCAGCAGAGCAAGGCGTTATTGCATACATATATTATTATTATACATATACATGGCTGAAGGCTGGCTACATATAGTAAGTGTCGTTCTGCATCCCGTTACTAACGAAAGTTCTTCTGTAAAATAGTAACGGATCATTTTAAAATTAGTAACGGACTAACAAACCGTGCCACTTATGGTCAGCCAGCTGTGGTTATTTTATATTCGAAACCGAAGCATGTATATATATACATATATAAAAGGCTCATATATATATATATATATACATATATATATATATGCATACATATATATATATATATATATATATAAAGAAGATACATATACATATATATGTTTACAATATATAGATATATATGTTAAGCGTATATATTTGCTACACCAACCCAACAATCTTCCAGTAACCATATTTCTTCGGAACTAATCGTTGAGTCACGTTCCGAAAGTTATTAATGAATACAGTTATGTCATTATATTGATTCCAAGCAAGCAGGCTAATCAGAGCATTGATGGATATTGATCGTTGTCTTTTGTGCATTTTCTCCATTTCCTTGTGGAAAGTTTGTTCACGATGCCATTGGAAGGCACCTGTTTCGGTTTCCAAACGTTAACACCGGAAAAAACGTCCGTTCAAAACTGCTGCGTGCGTTTGCCCAAACGAATAAAAGCAAATCAAAAATTTAAAATGTCATCGAGTGTCGGGTTCAGAAAGACAAGCCATATGGGCTCAGAAGTTTATCTGAAGAAAGAAGGTATAAAATTTATATAACGAAAACCAACGACTACAACGGAAGTAAACGAAACCGTTACTTTTTTCTCCTGGACAAAAAACCGAAATGTGAACTGCACCGGAATTCATTTCAGCAACAGAGCAAGAGCCAACCGAATAATTTTTCAGTGGGACGATTCAGCAATATATAGTAGGTATATATATAGCAGCAGCAGCAGATATATATATATATCAGTATAGTATACATATACTATATATATAATTGTAATTATAAAACAGGTCAACTTAGGAGAGTAAATTTAATACGCAAATTAAACTATTTTTCATTTACTGTTCTTCGAACAATATGAAGGAAATCTTATTAGCAGGTGGCATTTCCAGCGGGAATGCGTGCCTCCTATGATTATTTATAACCTCGACAAGAAGCTACGCCATGAATAAAATGGGTTTGTTGTTGTTGTTCTTTACATTGTTTGTTGTTACAATTGTTGATGTTGTTGTTGTTGTTGTCGTTGTTATTGCTGTTTGTTCACAGACTTTCTGCAATGTCGCTGCAACAGTTGTTGCTTCATCCAATGTGGGATAAAAGTCGTGGAGAACCATAATTAAAATTTAAAAAAACTTTATTTCTTAATGTAATATATATCATTAATATAAAGTTTTAAAGGCATAAATACCAATATATACAAAAATCCTTACAAAAACATTAACTTGACGCAATATACATATATATATATATATATATATATATATATATATATAGTGATATATATATATATATATATATATATATATATATATATATATATATAGGTAATCATGATTGAGTAGTGATAATAGTATTAGATAATTGAACGTTAATAAACGATATCGAAAATATAAAATACATATATAGAAAATGGATCTCAATACAAAATAATTCCAAGAACAAATTCAAAACAAATACATATACAAAAAAAAAACTGGCTAACCGATCCGAATCCAGACCTGCGTTTCCATGAAGGCAAATCAACTGGCGGCAGCACTTACGACTCAATAAAAAAATGGCGAAAGAAAGTTGTCCAACGTGAGATGTCCAATTTGGAGTTGACTTTTATTCGAAGGTCTGGAAATCGGAAACAAGAGTAAAGAAACCTGAAAGAAAGAAAAGGGAACGATGACCTGACTTTGGATTTTGTGATAGCTATTAATGGCCTCTGATTATTTTCTCAAAAAAAAAGCAGGAAAGGCCAAATGCAGATATCTTCATCTACCTTATTGGAAAGCCATAATATATATATATATATATATATATATATATATGAGTATATAGAAGTAGAAAGAAAGAAAAAGTATATATATATATATATATATATATATATATATATATATATATATGGCAGACTATTGGGAGGAGTTTATGGTCATTTCTGATTTACTGGATCCGAATACATATTAATGGGAAAGTCAAAAACCTTATTGTAATAATAGAGCTTCACACCATTAAAAATACAAAAAAACAAGTCCCAATTATTTGATGAATCTTATGTTACCTGAACGGACCAACTTCATACTAACCCAACCAAACTATAATAGTATATAATTTAATCACTTCTTCCACAATAAACAAATCAAGCATGCTGTAATATATTAATACTATATAAACAGAAAACAAAGTCCACCAGCGGCCACAATAACATTTATCAACGTAACTACCGAACGAAAAATCTGACTTATCAATAATCGATTGTGTTCCCCATACATATTATTAATATTGCTGCTGGCGCAGGTTAGCGTGAGGCACGAAAGGTCGCGATAAATGCCGCAGAAAATCGAATCCATGCGAT
>JABUQX010057862.1:0-7500 GCA_015478945.1 Trachelipus rathkii
CATTGTACTTTGGTTCAGTTAAGATTGGGTGTTTTAACCGTTTTCGCATTTATCGTGAAACGCAAAGCGTTTTCGTGCACTTCACTCGGTATATATATATATATATATATATATATATATATATATATATATATATATATATATATATATATATATATATATATATATATATATATATATATATATATATATAACTGCCTACCCAATTATATATACTCGATAATAATATAATATATATATATATATATATATATATATATATATATATATATATATATATATATACTATATACTATATATATATATATAACACCGAAGCTATACCTGCTCATAATAACCTTAATAAACATATAATATATATATATATATCTAGTAATAATATATAATAATAATATATGTAATATATAAATAAATATATATATATATATGCTATATATATATATATGTATACTCGGTATATATATATCTTAGCATATATATAATATAATAATAATATATATATGTAATATATATATATATAATATATAATAATATATATATATATATATATTTTTATAATAACTATAAATATATACTGAGAGTAATATAATAACATATATATAATAATAATATATATATATAATATATATATATATATAATAATAAATCTACAGAGGAATAGTATTATATAAATTAGATAATAATAATAATAATAATAATAATAATAATATATATATATTAATAATATATATAAATATTTTCAATATATATATATATATATATATATATATATATATATATATATATATATATATATATATATATATATATATATATATATATATATATATATAATATATATATATATATATATATATATATATATATATATATATATATATATATATATATATATATATATATATATATATATATATATATATATATATATATATATATATATATATATATATATATATATGACCTTTTCTGTTTTACGACTCCGTCAGTTTTGATTTTTTTTTTTTAATATATTTCTAGTATATGATCCTAACAATCAATTTAAGTGGTAACGGACATGATTCAAAAATATATAGGACCAGTTACGTTTTACGACTCCGTCAGTTTAAAAATTTTTTTTTTTAACTAAAGGAATACCCAAGGGTAAACCGCAAAGATGGCAGGAGTCGGGGTCTCTCGGCCTTCCGGGGGAACGACAGGGTTGGACTATTTCCCCCCCAGAAGAGGCTCTGATCCCCCGCTCTTTGGTATTTGGGTGTCGCGGGGTTCCTCCGCCCCTCCCCTACGGGGTATGGAAAACGTCCCCCCTCTGTCCCCCGTCGGCTCGAGCCCCCTAATTTTTTTTTTTTTTTTTTTTTGTTTTTTTTTTTTTTTTTTTACATTTTTGTAATAAGCTTTATACGCTGATTCCAAATATGTAATTGGTTTTCTGTAAGTGTCGTACTTTTCGAGATATTTCATTTTTAAAACAATATTTAACATAAATGTGATTTTAAAAATTATTTAAATTATTTCGAATTTTTGTCAGTCCCTTACCACTAAAATTCATTTTTTGTATCATATATTAACAATATATTAAAAAAAAAAAAAAAAAAAAAAAAATCAAAACTGACCCAAGCGTAAAACAAAAAATAGGGCCTATATATATATATATATATATATATATATATATATATAAATAAATACTATATATATATATATATATATATATATATATATATATATATAGTAATAATAATAATGTAATAATATAACATATCCAGTCAGCCAATAATAATATATATAATATGTAATAATATATATATATTTATATATAATAATAATAATATGTAATAATAATATATGTAATAATAACAATAATATAATAATAACAATAATAAATATATATATATATATATATATATATAATAATAATAATATGGATAATAATATAATAATATAATATAATATTATAATATAATATATAATAATATAATATATACTATATATATGTAATAATAATAATATGTATATATATGTAATAACAATAATAATAATAGCAATAATAATAATAATAACATTTCTAGCAATAAATTTACAACACCACTCCAACACATAATAATATGTATAATATATATATATATATATATATATATATATATATAATAATAATAATAATAATAATAATAATAATAATAATAATAATAATAATAATAATAATAATAATAATAATAATAATAATAATAATAATAATTTGTACGAAAGAAAGTTTTCGTGGATCTTATTTAAATCTTCTAAGAACTTCTAGTTCCAATTCTTTCAGTTCTTATTTTTTAAATTTTTTATATATCCTGAATGTGAACCATACCTCAGCTTCATTATAACAATTGTTAGACTGTAATAATCATAAAAACTGTTTTTCTTTTTCCTAAAAATTTCCAATGACATGTTCGACGTTATAAATGGGTGTTATGGAAACAGTGAGAAGGCGGGTACATTTTGATTAGGAAATCGTAGTATCACAATGACTTTTCACCACTATTAGTACTCTTTTAATGTTATTTGAAAACCATAAAGTAGGTATGGTTTTTGCTATATCTAAGATATTTTACTGCAAAGCATTTGCCAACAATTCCAATAATGCGAAATACTTAGCTATCAAGTCAACACAGACAATGAACTGAGATTTTGTTCTTTCACATTGTAGCTATAGCTGCTTTCTTACAGTCTTATGATAACCTTTGTAATCTTCGGATAATGCAAACGAAATTTTTCATGAATATTGCAGCAATACTTCTATATTTATGAGAGCAACGTCTCCCACAGAACATTGAGATTTTGGAACATACTTTCTTCGAAGAATAGATTCCCAAAGAAGTTGATTATATTTCCTTTAATCTAGAAATTATGTTGCGTGTTCCTAGAACACAATTTAAATCGTTCAAAAAAGGTTAAGTTTTTGAACTGCACAGTTAAGAACAACTTGTTTTTGTTTTGTTTTTTTTGTACATCTTTCGCAATATTTTTTGAGCGCCACAGTCTTTCTCTACGATAGTTGAAAAAAATATAATATCCATTTTGGTTTGTAGGCCTGCCAATATCCTAAATGGTCCAAAAATTACAGGTAATAGTTGAGATTAACGGATCTAAAAAAAATCGATATTTTTTAAAAATCAATCGATGTTTTGAAATGGGTATGAAGCAACGGCGCCCTATGTTCCTAATAAAATATTGCTACATTTCCGATATGTTTATAAGGAAAGTTATTCGCTGTTTTCATATATTATTTCTTTTTACGTTTGAAAAAATAAGTAAGGTTATGATAAGTTTTATTAAGTAGACACAGATTTTATTTGTATGCTTAACAAAATTTAATGTAACCTAAACTTAATGGGTCATAAACAGAATTTAAATATTAAAAAAAAATCGGTATATGGATTAAATTTATATATGAGAGAGGTTTGGCAGCGCTTTTTTAGTCCTCTTACATGGGGACGAAAGATATAAAAAAAAGGATCATCGAAAAAAAAAATTTGATATTTCGTCTGAATTTTGCTAATCTCAATTATTACCAAATTAAATCTAGGCAAATTTAGTATGCTCAAACAAACTGTATCTAATTAAACTCAGAATATCTATAAAGCAGTAGGGTAGGGTAAGGTAGGGTAAGGTAGGGTAGGGTAGGGTAGTATAGGGATCACTTGATGGAATGAGCAGCAAACCGACCACAAACCCTTGGGTTGCTGGGTTTGTCCGATTCAACTTATAGAATATTCTTTTGTCCTTTTCTTTCGCAATTTATATCAACAATTTTTTGAGGAAAAAGCTATTAAGTAATTTAATAGTTGACATTCATTTTTAGTTTGTAAACAAGTAAAGTTTCGAAAATAAAAGACAATTGAGTAGTCTTTAATCATTTACATTACTTAATGATTTAAAAAAAAAAAAATTCGCTACCAAATGTATGGAGGCAAGGGACACCTTGGCTACGCCCATATATATATATATATATATATATATATATATATATATATATATATATATATATAAAAATATATATATATATATATATATATATATATATATATATATATAACTATGTATATATATATATATATATATATATATATATATATATATATATATATATATATATATATATATATATATATATATATATATATATATATATATATATTTCACACCGGTATTTAATAAGTAATTTCTAGGCAATTAAAATTGAGAACATGAAGTAATCTATCTTGGAACAAAAACAGACGTTGACAGTCAAAAAGTAGTGAACGGAAAACGGAAACGAAAAGTTCTCATTTCATTTCCCAGAATGAAACGTAAGAAAGAAGGAGCAAATTGAAAAAGGTCTTCGTGTTTTGCTTAGCTTTTGTAATATGCGAAATAGGTTTTTATGAATCGTCACACGTCATAAGAAACGTCCTTTTGGCTCCTTCTCTCCTCACCCTCATTTTAAATGTCCGAAAATAAATGAAGGCAAAATGAAGCTCAAACACAAAGTTAGCGATGTGATTTTCGTCAAAAACAAAAACAAACATGAGACTCGAGTTGGAGCGGAAAATGTTTTCTTTTCTCATTTGTAACAAAGAAGAGATAAGGGAGGGAGGCATCGTTAGAAATCCATCTGTCACATAGGCTCCGTTATTTGACCTCGAATCAAACACATTTATCGTACACAAGGACGGATTGACCTTTTATTTTAATAGGTTTAACGATAAGTTAGAGTAACAAGCAGGGGACAAAAATGCCTTATTACGTTAGAGGATATTACTTATTTTACATCACACTTGTCAAAGTACTTCTGAAGAAAAAAATATCAACAATAGGCTTCTTAATTATTATTATTATTATTATTATTATTATTATTATTATTATTATTATTATTATTATTATTATTATTATTATTATTATTATTATTATTATTATTATTATTATTTAAAAATAATATAGCTTAACCAGTATATACGTTGAACTTAATTGATAAAAATGATTTCAATAATGTTTATTTATAATTTACTTAATAAATATTTTATAAAGTTATTATTATTATTATTATTATTATTATTATTATTAATATTATTTATTATATTATTAATGTATTATTATTATATTATATATTATTATTATTGGTTGACTGGACAGTTATTATTCTTATATTATATATATTATTATTATTATTATTATTATTATTTTAAATATTACTATTATATTATTATTAATTATCATTATTATTATTATTATTTTTATTATATTATTATTTTATATTATATTATTATATTTTATTATATTATTATTATTTATTATTATTATATATTATATTATTTATTATTATTATTATTATTATTATATGATTATTATTATGATGATGATGATTGATAATAATAATAACACTATTATTCCTGTAAGATTATGATTATGATTATCCTAATTATACATTGTTATTATTATATTATATATATTATTATATTATTATTTATTATTCATTATTATTATTATTTATTAGTTATTTATATTATTATTATTATTATTATTATTAGCATTAATGTTAATAATTATATAATAATAAATAATAATAATAATAATAAATAATTAATAATAATAATAATAATAATTAATAATAATAATAATAACAATAATAATATTAATAATAATAATAATAATAGATAATAATAATAATAATTAATAAATAATAATAATAATAATATAATAATAATAATAATAATAATAATAATAATAATAATAATAATAATAATAATTAATAATATAAATAATAAAATTAAAATATGAAAACACCAAAAATAAAAAAAAAATAAAAAAAAATAAAAATCAAATAATAAAAAACATTAAAAATAACTAAGATTTTCATGGAAATAATAAATTAATAATAATAAATTAATAATAATAATAATAATAATAATAATAATAATAATAATTAATAATATAATAACAATAATAATATTATTAATAATAATAATAATAAAATAATAAATAATAATAATAATAATAATATAATAATAATAATAATAATAATAATAATAATAATAATAATAATAATAATAGGTATTAATAATAATAATAATAATAATAATAATAAATAATAATAATAATGATAATAATAAATAATAATAATAATAATAATAATCATAATTATAATTATAATTATATAATATAATAATAATTATAATAATATAATAATAATAATAATAATAATAATAATAATAATAATACTCTCCAGAAGTATATAAGAATTCAATTGTTAAAACACTCATACATAGAGCTTATAAATTTTGCTCGGATTCTGAATCATTTGATGTTGAAGTTAAAAGAATTAAGCAGAACCTGATCAACTATAGCCACCCTTTAAATTTAACAGAAAAAATAATAAACACAACAAACTCTATAAAAAATAGGACAATACGAACAATATCTCTGAAAGCATTAAATTTTATTTTAAAACTTCAATGAAAAAGACTTCATAAGAGGAAAAATCCCTACGCGCATTATTAACACCCAAATTAACCTTACAAAGCAGCTCAAAAAATCCACAGTTTAAACTATACCACAAAACAGAAAACTTTCTTCCTGCTTCCCTTTCAGTTAGTTAATCACCATGTCGTGGTTATATATATATATATATATATATATATATATATATATATATATATATATATATATATATATATATATATATATATATATATATATATATATATTTATTTATTATAAATATATATATATAATATATATATATATATATATTATATATATATTGGTTTGCTCGAACTAAAGATTCAACTGATAGGCCATAACCAGCACAGCTTAACCCAGTAAATATCCAGACCACTATGAACAATTATTCACTGAGCATGTATAACAAGACAACTGTACCTGATATATCAAAATCATTGAAAATTTTACACTTTTTATGCGAAGCGTAAAAATTAAAAATAGCTGAAGCTTATTACATAAGATATCACAAACCAAACATTAACATAAAGTTTAACGTAATGTCCCACAGATTAAATATAATATGAAATGCTACCTAAAATTTAATAATTTATAATCTTAAATCTTGTGCAAAATAATTCATTCATTTGTTAGAATCGAAGATGTGAAGAATTTCCGGGAGGATTTTACGACGAAACCGGCTGGATACTAATAAATAAATATTCAAATATGCGTCATTCTTTCTTTGTAAATTATTTTCTAGAATTGTTTTAATAAAATTAAATGAAAATTAGAAGAAAACATTTCGTGAATTGGAAACTAAAAGTAAAACTTATATTAAAACAAAAGCCGATATAGAATTTCTAAATAATAATAATAATAATAATAATAATAATAATAATAATAATAATAATAATGATAATGATAATGATAATGATAATGATTAATTGATAATGCATAATTGTAATAATAATAACCTTTCATAATACTCTTTACTTAATAATAATAATATCGTAATTCATAATCATTATCAAATATTTTAAC
>JABUQX010057862.1:22500-55165 GCA_015478945.1 Trachelipus rathkii
CATAAGTAAAAATAAAGTGTGGATAAATTTGATTTTGGGACATGAAAGAAACATTGAAGGGGAAAATCAATTTTTTTACACAAACTTTTAATGAAGCGAAAGCTCCAAACTACTATCCTCATCCTCATCCTCATCCTCATCCTCATCCTCACTAACTATTATTTTACGCAGGAAAGGAAGGAGAACTGTGGTTAAAAATCGATAGAGCACACTCCCAATAAATACTACACGATTTTTTTTACAATAATAATAATAATAATAATAATAATAATAATAATAATAATAATAATAATAATAATAATAATAATAATAATAATAATAATAATAATAATAATAATAATAATTATTAATAATAATAATAATAATAATAATAATAATAATAATAATAATTAAAGGTTGTGAATGGGCTGCATCATTGTTTAAGATTTCTACATTTTTATTTGAAGATCGTAAATAATAATAATTTAATTGTAATGTAGTTAAAAAGCAGAGAAGAGTTGGTATGTTTTGCCTATCGATAATGTTAAAAATTTATCCTATTAATTAATTAAATGAATAAGTTATGAAAGAATGTTGTGTTGGAGGCACTTTCACCTTTCATATTTTGAACAATTTACTATTACAAATAGCTAAATCAATTCCTTATTAACGACGATATATGCAATATTTTATATTTAAAATTTGATTTGTAATCTCAGATTTTTTCTAATTTGTTTTTATCGCAACAAGATTTGGTGTGTTGAAAGTGAGGCGGATCTCCTCCTCAAAGCAGGACGAATGCGATTTTAAAACTTCACAAAAAGAGTTTAATTAATTATTCCGTTTTTAAATTCGCGTTAGGAATTTCGCGCTTCAAACGACCACTCTAAATTAATTCATTAATTCACCAAATCAACTTTTCTCTTACTTTATTCCTTTATTCATATATATATATATATATATATATATATATATATTAATATATAGATATATAATATATTATATATATAATATTATCTTTTTTATATATATATATATTATATATATATATTATATATAATAATGATAATAATAATAATAATAATAATAATAATTTAAAAGAAAGGGAAGATATTGCTTACCTCTTGAGGCAGAGCTATCATGGCCTCTCGACGATGATAAAACGGTAAGCCTTGGTGTTGGAGCGTGGTTGGAAGTGTGGCTGGAGTGGGAAAGTGTCACCGACGGGGGAACTCCAGGCCCCGTTCCCGGTTCTTCTCTAGAATGTGCATGTGAATGGGTAGTATCGGCGTGGGTGGTGTGGGCGTGCGATGGATGGGCGCTTGGAACCAAATCGTAAAGACTTTCACTCAAAGTACTACTAAGACTTTCCATCACGATTAATATTTCAGTGTTTATTTTGATGAGAATTTGTTAATAATAATTTCTGAATGTTGAAACTGAAACTGTAACAAAACGTGCAAAAACTAAATTTATTCACTACATTAATCACCAGTATGCCCTAATGATGGATGCTCTTCAGTAAGAGAAAAATGCAAGATATTTAAAAAATTTTGCTTTTAAAAAAAGAAACCACGATCTCAACCTAACCACTTTCAAATTTATTCAAATTAATTAATGAGCTAATATATAAGTGAAATAGACGCAAAAGTAAGAATTTTGTGATATCAAAGTACCATATACAAGAGATAATTATTAACAAAGAGAGGTACTAATAATCACTATACATACGCACCTAGCATCATATTTCGAAACAGAATTACTCGGATTTCAGATTACACATACATCAAGAGGATAAAAACATAAAAAATAGCAACAACAAGACGACCTAGAGAATAGATTAAAGTATGATGATACGTATTTCACAAATAGTGAAGCTAATATGCCTAGATTAATATACTCAAATAAATTCTGAGCTAATTTGCAAATGGGAAAAGAGAGAGAAAGATATCAAATAATGAGGAGTAAATCCAAAAATCCATACACGAAACGACACAAAAAATAAAAGGAGAGGAGATAAAGAAGGTAAGAGAACATCGCCAATCAAGAGTAAATACAATTAATAATATAATTATTATTTTAAAATTTGTACTTCCAAACATCTGATAGAAAGCTTATATTATTCAAATGTGAGGAAATACAATACACATGATTATCCCCAAGGTGAACATCACATCACTTCAACATAATTGAAATATAAAAGATACTAGAATCAATATATAAAGAACGTATAAATTAATATATATTAAAATATAATATATATTAAATAATAAATTAATATTAATTAATATATATATATAAATATATATTATATATATAATATATAATATATAATGTAAATATTATATAATTAATATATATATATATATATATATAATATATATATTATATAATATATTATATATATATATTATTTAAATATATAATATAATATAATATATTATAATATATATATTATATAATAGTATATATATACAGCAAGTTTGCAGAGGAGAGCTTTTATTCATTTATTTAAACTGTGTTGGCAATACCAATTACGATACGAAGTTAATAATATAATTATATCCATATATATATTATATATATATGTATATATTAATATATATATATTAATATATATATATATTAATATATAATATTATATAATATAATATATTAATATATATATATTAATTATGATAATATATATATATTAATATATTATAATATATATATTATATATATATATATATTATTAATATATATATTATATAATGATATATATATATAATTATATTATATATAATAAATAATATATTATTAATATATATTAATATATTATATATAATATTAATATTAATAACATAAAGCTACTTCAACTTTGCTATCTGTGAATAATGCAGTAGTTAAGAATCACTAGAAATGAGTAAATTCCTTCACTTAAAGATATAATATCTTACTTGCCCTCTATATATATATATATATATATATAATAATATATATCTGTTATTTATCGTATCAAGAACACATTGATAACGAAACAGCCACTAGCATCACTAAACACGTATAAACCCAGAGACAAAGTGGTCACCAACACGGTCTGAGTAGAAAGACATTAAGAAAAATATAATATCAAAGAAACAAAATATAAGCAATGTATTTTGAGATTGGTCTCAAAACCAATTAGCATATACTATATAGTGTATATATGATAAGATAAGATAAGATAAGAATTTTAGTCAAAACAAAAAAAAAACAATAATTTACCAATCCATAATCGAGTTCCCCTGACATCTAAATGACCAAATTAACAAAGGTCAACTCAGCGAGAAGTGCATGAGGCTAAAAGAATTCAAAATTCAAAAATATTTAGATTGAGAGAGTGCCAATTTAATGTTAATTATATGAGAAACTAATATAATAATTAAGTGAAAAGTTAATTACGAACAGTCACCGAATTTCACATTCTTTTAAAAATAATATATATAAGTAATGAAATAAAATTAATAATTAGCCACCAATAAACTTATCGTACACTATATAATATTTATTATAATATAACACATAATAATAGTCCACATATAATAATCAATACTTGAAAAATAATAATGAAATTATTAATTAAATGAAATTAAATATATAAACAATAACAATGAAAAAAGAAAAATTAAATGATAGATTAATAAGAAACTACCTATAATAATTATATATATAATAATAATAATAAAAACAAGGAAACAAATTATAATAATAATAATACATAAATTTAATATATAATAATATAAGTATCTATAAAATAATAATAAATAAAAAAAAATGAATAACTCGCCAAATAATAAATATATTATATAGATAGATAACTTTTGATTCAAACACAAGCCATAATAATTGACTAAAATTAATAAAATCAGAATAAAAAGATATAAATAATAAACATAGAAATTAAATTTAACACCCCTTTAGAATTAAAATCATATTTAGTTTAAATTTGGAGACTTATCACGCTCAGCACTAATTATATTAGAGAAATTTTTGCGTTGCATAATATAAATATTATTATTATTAGACACAATACATAAAGTATCAATAATATAACATTATGCATTATTATTATAGATAAAAGTAATGATATATACACTTGATTTCTATTTAGTGTTGAGGATAAGGTAATTATGAGAAGTATAGATATTAGTGATGGGTATGTATTAAATAAGTGAGGTGATATATAGTACTGATGGATGGAGACTTAATCTAGGATTACAATTTATGATTATATTTTATGCCTTCATATATTATGAGTTAGTGAGAATTGATTGTGCAAATATGGATATTTATGGACAATCGAAAGAAGGTAAGGAAAGGTTGAGACAAGATTTTGAACACGAAAAGATCAAAAACAAGTGCAAGAATGAAATGAAAAGTAATAATTATAAGAGAAACATGAGCAATTAATAAAGAGAAAAATGAATTTATATTAATTCTTTCTACTTTTTACATCTTTTTTTTTGTCCAAAACAAAGAGTCTCTTCATATTCATTTATTAAATCAATAAATACTATAGGAAATAAATAAAATGGAAAGATAAAGACACTTTTGGCTAGTAGTGCAAGGAAAGAAAAGTAAATTGAATGTTTATTTTCTCTGCAACCTCTCGAGCATCTATTAATATTGTAGAACAATATGATGCCACAAATTAAAATTAATATTAAGGAAAACAGTGATTAAAAGAAGACAGAAGACAACAGGACTGTCCATATTTAATTGAAATGTTCATAAACCATAAATAATTAAATAAATGAATGAATTTAACTTAACAATGAAAAATAGATAATTAATTATTATCCTGTAACATCTGTTTATTGGTTTCATTCTACCTTGAATGAAACCAAAAAGTCATACAAAGTCAGTGAAATATAGTTTAAAAGTCAAAAGTAAGACAAAGATTAGAAAGTATCACATGTACATACAACTCTACACCGAATATACAGCTAAAAAGTAGTAGGAATAGTAGAAATGTCAATATTAGAGTTGTATTTTAGTAGTATATGTGATTGGATAATGAAGTGAGGTGATGCATATATAGTAAGGATTATAATATAAGTTAAAAATAAAGAGGGGTGTTTGGATTGCATATATACCGATAAGAGTACCATATGATTATAGAGTGTATTCAAAAAGAAAAGGTGAATATGTAATTATATATGGGAGGAAATAGGAAGATCTATAAAGTTTGCAATACGTAGTGAGAGGTAATCGAAGTGGGGGCGTAAAGCGTATATCTAGGGGGGTAAAGCAGAGTATGTAGTTGACGAAACAGACGCATAACTGTGCGCGTACTATATAGAAATCAGCGCAAAAGCTTATTATATAGTGATAAAGGAAAGAGTCTGCGAGATGAGAGTTATAAGAATTGAAGAGCAAGGAGAATATTAGCTTTGACATAGAATTAAATAACCAGGGATGGTGCATTTTGTACTAATTATAGAATAATAGGAGATGTAGTATAGAAGAGAGTGATGAGACGATAACTCATCTTAGAAAATCTCCATAACTATTTAAGCTAAAGTAAAATTAATAAAGAGGTGATAAGTTAGAATTTTAATAATGATTATTGATGAGGCTGCAAAAAGAAATAAATAGACATTTTGGGAGATAGAGAGTAATTGTATAGTAGAGATACAGGTAATGAATAATGGTAATAGGGCGAGGAAAGTTGAAGGATGGTAAAAATCTGGAAGTCAGTTTAGGATTGTGCAGCGATGCGATAGGCTCACTGATAAGATTTGCGGTGAAGCCGTATTGTATGATCTCAGAGAAGAGTATTGGTCACGTATGGTCACTTGCAATTCAGATTTTCGCCCAATAGTTTTGTGTAACTATATATAGCAGTATATATTGTAAGGCAACTCTATCTTAGTGTCTCTCTCTGAGTCAAAAAATAGATGATTGGCGCAGTGACCGTATGACAGGGATATGGACGCAACTTCATTATTTGCCGACGACTCAATTAGCAGTCATTTTTCGTTATAAAAGATCTACCAAATTAAAATGTGGTACGTTGGGGATGAAAATTTTATTGATATCAAACTGTTCACTGTACTAAAATTTCATTTTCATTTCGGATAATATTAACCCGATTAAAATAGTTTTCGAAAAAGTAGATGATCTCTTGCATCAACAAC
Source organism: Trachelipus rathkii (assembly GCA_015478945.1). Classification (NCBI taxonomy): domain Eukaryota; kingdom Metazoa; phylum Arthropoda; class Malacostraca; order Isopoda; family Trachelipodidae; genus Trachelipus; species Trachelipus rathkii. The sequence goes on from JABUQX010057862.1 coordinate 28,641, forward strand.
ACCTGTGTTATATGGTGAGAGATACTATAATTCATATTGATGTCATTTGACTCATTCTGTCCAACGATAGGGACCATCATGAGTGCGTAAGATATAGAGAAGGCGTTTGAAATGAGAAACTCGCCTTAATCTATGAGAGAGCATTAAAGCGTTAATGTTGCTCTAGGCAGGACCTAGAGTATGAGGTTGATAATATTTTCAGTCTTTAATTGTTAGGTGAAGAATATGTTATGTTTGTAGTGGGTTGGAGTTAGAGATGTCAATAAATAATAGGAGACAAGGAATATTTCATCATTATTTATTAATATTAAAATTATTCCTTTATTTTTTTGAGGTTTTTCCTGAATAGTAAAGTTGAAATAGAGCTTTAATTTGAATATAGATATAAAGGGAGAAGGATACGGATGATTTGAATACGTAATGATCGATTATAATTTTCAATATAAAAAATTAAAGCGTAAAAAATGTTGTTGATATCCGTATATGAAGGTGTGTATATGGTAGTCATAATTAAATTTGGTTGACAAATAATTATTAAATCATATATGGTAGGAGTAAATATGAAGTAGGTAAATCTTTAAAAGTACTATGATGTTTGAACTACATATCTATGTTTAATGATTTGTCCTTCATGTAGGTATATAAATAATATATGTATATTATATATATCCCGTAATAGTAATATTAATTGTAATAGAAGTGAAAACTATGGCCTGGAATAAGAGATAATAGCTAAAGTGTTCAGTATTGAGATACAATCTTTAAAGGAGATTATTATAGCCTGGCATCTGTGATGACGAATTAAACAAAAATGAGGAATGAACGTTATATTGAGGGAGTAGTTTGACCTATTTTGTGAAGAAGGGCTAAATCAGGAAATAAGTTACCACAAGAAGCAGATTGAGAATTAGTAGTTTGTGAGAGTCATAATTGGAGATAGTGATGGACTGATAAGTCGGTGGATTAATACAGTAATCGTATATATAGTGATTAGAGTATGTGTCATGAGAAATTCGAGACCGGGATTGTGGCGAGGGTAGCCATTACTCCAGGAAGTATGACTGCACGGACACGCACAAACGTGAAATATTAGACTTGCAATCAGAATATTATGAATATAATTATGTACTTAGTAAGGTAGAGTAAGTAAATTTCTCCAATTTTCGCCTCCAGAGAATGAAAAAGTTGACATATAAATACTAAGAACGGTGAAGTTAGGGCGAGGGTTTTTAATGAAGGGGAATATATGGTTAGTGGTAACATATATTTAGCTCAGTGAGTATATAGTAAACTCTACATTGGCGAATATATACCTAAGTCTATCTAACGATGGTGAGTAAGATACCGATGCGACAGAGAATACTTTGTGAAAGACTTCCATATGGCAGCTTGTGATAGATTGTCAATTAAAATGCGAGTGCGATTCGTAAGGATAATGAACGCACATTTTCCTACATGCGCGAGAGGAGGGAGAGAGTAATAAAATAATAGAGATGAAGAATAACATGAGATTATTATGAAAATTTTAAATAATATTAAATGTTTAATACTTCAAATATTCAGGAAATTACTACTAATATAATATATTAATATACTGTTACCGAGTAATATGAATATGCAGTAAATTAACTAAAATGAATATAAAGAAGCTTATAGTATATATACCACACTCTTATCAGCTAATACTAAATATATAGTAACGAAGGTAAGCAATAGATTATAATAAAAAAAGTTCTAAAATAAATTCCCGGCAATTTATTAATATTTTTATTAACGAATATTTTTAAATAATGAAATTAAATAAATTACATAATATTAAATTAAAATATAATAAAAATATATATATATCATATATAATAAATATATATAATATATAATAATAATATAATATAATATATATATAATAATAATAATAATAATAATCATAATAATAATAAATAATAATAAATAATAATAATAAATAATAATAATAATAATAATTAAATAATATAATTATATAAAAAAAAAATAATAAAATAAATAATTAAATAAAAAAAAACGAAAACGACAGCTAGCAAAAAAAAAAATGAGAAATAAAAATTAATACAAATATCAAAACTGTTAGGAGTTTTATTTTTAAGTCTATATTTTTAACACATATATAATAATAATATATAGATAAAATAATAATAAAAATCTGACGAAATATTGCTTCAATTTGCGACGTTCATGACTTTTATTAGTATTTTTGCTCTCTTAAAACATTATCTTATTATGTATAGAGAGAAGGGCAAAATGAAAGAGTGCAAAGTATGTAATGTATATGAGATACTTATGAAAATCCCACTATCGAGAGACGACACCATGAGAGAGCAATCTCCATCTAATCACACCTTATCGATAGCCCACTCAACAGAAGAGTATGGCACGATGTCCTGCATTTCCTCCAGACATCATTATATCCTATTATAATAAAATTATAAATACAAGAAATTAGACGACAAGAGCGTGAGAGTGGCGCGGACGCCAAAAATGTTTAAAAATTAGCATAATATAAAAAAAAAAAAAAAGAAACCTTCACCTTTTGGCTCGAAACAAAATCTAAAATGAAATAAAAAAAAAGGAAATAAATAGTTTTAATGTAAAACATGGCTAAGCGGCCAATGGATAAATTATATCTACACTTATGCTCTATTGATAAACCCAAAATCCAAATACACACACCTAAATAATAGCAATAGCGTTATCTATATGGCAACAATCTACCTTAGATACAGAAATCGTATGGTCAATGTGCAAGGAAGTCCAAGATGGGTGCTCTAACGCCTCAATCGAATCGGCCGGTGGCAGCAGCGTTATACACCTGCGAGAGAAGCGTACATTAGTAATGATTATACACTACATCAAACTAAATAGTTTTTTACTCGATTTCGATACTGATTACTGAGTAGTACTCCAGCCTACCCTATAGAATATTCGAGGTATAGAATTTTTTTTATTTTTAAATATTTATCCCGATATATAACTGAAAAATATATAATAAGAGTGACATAATAAAATAAAATAAAAATAAAAAAAAAATAAATAAATAAAAACAACCTTCACTTAGTATAACAATTTTTTTCTTAACTGTTATTATCGGTGATAAATGTATTATGTTCCAAAAAATATATAAAATAAATATAAAAGTATATATTTTTAACAATCAGAAAAAAAAATATTTAGAGATATAAAAAGTTTATGCTAAGAGAGAGCTTGAGATTTAAAAAATTTAAATAAACTTCTTTATAAAAGATTTTTTATCATTGTGTTATAGTATTGATATCAGCTAAATATGTAGTACACTAAAACTGACCTTAATTTAATAAATATATATATATATATATATAATTATCTATATTATATAATTAATAATAATTATATATTATATATAATATATATATATATATAATAATTATAATATATATTAATTTATAATAATATATATATATATATTATATATAATAATATATTTATAATAATAGTTAGAGTAATATATATATATTATATAGTATTAATAGAGTATATAGTTAGTGGATTTATGATATATAATAATAGGTATAGTATTAAATATAGTAATCATAATAAATTTATTTTAATATTAATGTTATATATTGGTATTTGTAATTTAGTTGTTGTTAGTGTGGGTTAGGATAGTTAATTTATAATGGAAACGATATTACTATTAGGTGGTATTAAACCATGTATGTAGAGAAAAGAAGTTACTATTACAAAAGAGGCAGTCTCTTATCATTTTGGTAGAAATACTAGGTCTTTGGAAATGAGTGTTATCGTAAGTTTTCATAAACAAACGTCAATGTGAGTAATTGAAAGATCCAAAGTATGTGTAGATGATTCTAAAATACATCCAAAATGAGGCCAATCAAAAAAGGATTGGGTGAATAAGTAAAAATATTTATAATATAAGGTATTATTGCTTTTATTGGGACAAGAGTACAAAGAAAAGTGTTCATACTATATACTAGTAGTTAGCCATTGACTTTGAGATTTACCATCGGGTTTTCACTAACGGTGGATAAGTAGCAATATATCTATATAAACCAATATTAGATGTAACTCTGAGGAGAGAGAGAAATATAGAGTAATCTGCGGTTACGGAAAATAATGAATCCAGACAACGTGTCCTTCATACTGACTTTCAAAGAGCGCGTCTTTACAACTATAAAAATATATCCAAGATCAACCACTGAAGACCGAGGTACACGTCGAAAGGTAGCGAGCGTTGAAAGGAGACACTTCAGGAACAAGTGAATATTGAGAAATCTACTTTAAAAATATGTTTGTTTTTGACTCTTATCACGAACGGAAAAACAAATAAATAACAGAGAAGTAAGGAATAAACACGTGAACGAAAAACAAAAAATATCAAAACAAAACAAGACATCACATGAACACACAAACAGCAAATTGAATGGTTTCTCTACATATACATCCGAGAGTACAGAGATGGCCAGAGGCCGACAAGTACAATTAAGTGGCATCAATAAATCAAGGAGACTTTATTTTATATCATGGAAAGACTATGATGAGAATTGCGTCTCGCAAAGATTTCTTGCCACACGATATATATAATGAGATTGTAAATTAGATAAGTTTATTAATTATAAGATCATAAAGATTGAATATCTTTAAGAGAAGTAGATTAATAGCTTATTTGGTCGAGGTTAAGACAACGTTAACTTCACAATCACAAACGGATATAAGTGGCTGACTTTTCATTTGTTGATAGCATAACTTACATGAGGAGAAATGTACCATGAATGAGGAATTACTCTACTTATGATATACTCTAAAAGACAACTGCTCAAAAGAAGCTGGACTAACACTAATATGATATAGAGTGAGTATATGGTAATGAAGCAAGTTATAATCTATGTAAGTTCTCCCATAAACAAGTATAAAATGACATAACTAATTACTCACACCCCGAAATTTTACCGATTAATTTATCCGTTAAAAAGGACTTGTATCACTAACGTACGAGTACAAGAACTTACAAACAATGCATATGTGTACGTTTCGTAGTTTATCGAGAGGAGAGTTGTTAGGAGGAAGGTCTATGTGGTTGATGGTCTGTGAAGGAATAGTGTTGTACGTTATGGCATGTGTTGTGACTGAGATAGTGTGGCTAAGGTTGTGCGGTTGCTTTGCGAATAGGCTGGATGTTATTAGTATCCTTGGGGTAATGGTGCGTATCATGTTAAATGGCGTTGTATGTGTATAATGTGAGAGTTATCAGACTTAAATGTGATGTCGGTCGTGGTAGGTGGGCTGTGAGTTGAAATAAAAAGAAAATTGTTTTTGTTTGTACGGATGTTGATTGTATTTTGTGTGAGTGTTATGAGGGTGGTTTTGGTGTGTGCTTATGTGTGAGAGGGTGTTAGTGTGTTGGGTGTTTAGTGTGTGATAGAGTAGTCGTTATAGTTTGCATATTTTATAGTTAGTTTATTATTATTAATAGTATATATATTTAATTATTATATTATGTATGTAGTGATTGAATATTGGTTTTTGTATTATGATTAGTAATGTTGAGGTAGTTTGAGGGCGAGTGATGGGTGGAGCGGTTGGTGTTAGGTTGAGTGAGTGTATTTAGAGTGTGGATTGTGTGATTTGAGGTGGGGTGTGAGGAGGGTGATTTGTGTATATTTAATTTGTATTAATATATATATATTAATATAATATATATATATATTATATACATATATATATAATATTATATATATATATATATATATATAACTAATAGGTATATCATATATTATATATAATATTTATATATATATATATATTATTATTATATATAATATAATATAATATTTAAAATATATATATATAAGTATATTAATATATTAATATATATATATATATATATATATTGTAAGTTGGGACGAAAGTGTGTCATCATGGAACAGCTCTGGAAACAAATGGATTTAGCTAGCCTTGTAAATATGAGTATCTTGCTCAAAACGCCCAAAATCTCTTAAACACAGCTTAACTATTAACTCAGATACATTTACCATATTAAATTAATAATATGAATATAATATATTAATATTATATAATATAATAATAATAAATAAATAATAATAATAATAATAATATAATAATAATAATTATATATAGTAGAATATAATATATAATATGAATAATATATATAATATAAATATTTAGTTATTAGTAATTTTAAAGTTAAACAAAATTAAATCACATTAACATTATAAGTTAGTACTTATGATATTAATATGAAGATAAATAAAATGCAATTCCAATTGCATGATTCCTAGATAGGCAATTATAATACTGACAAACCTTTAACACTCAAAAAATACCTACACATATCAAAAATAAAACAAAACAAAAACACCTTAAAAAGTATAGCTAGCATCCTAAGAAAGATGTATACTATTTATTTATTTATATAACCAACCTAAATAACAAAGCCTACAAACTCTATTAAGAAACCAATTAAGTAAATAATTAAGTATACAAACGGCGATTGTGTTTGAGAACTTATAGCTATAAACCAAATGTATAAAATTACATTTAATTATTTCTATACACCTTGATCACTAGCGGATTCTGATAAAACAAAAGCTCCTAAAATTTTAGAAATAATTATTTATATATTAAATAATATATTATCGAATTTAGGAATATATATGTGATGGTTACCTCTATACAATTCCCATATTAAACATATATTAACTTTCTATTAAATATAATTAATAAACATATATTTTCTCCTAAAAAATTTAAAATATATAATATATTATATATATATAATATATATATATATTATAATATATAAGTAATATTATTATATAGTATAATAATATATATAAATATATTAATATATATATATATAAAAATATATAATATATATAATATATATATATAAAAAATATAAAATTAATAATTATACATTTAGATTAATATTGCAGCCATCTCTAGACCTCTAATTAATCAGGAACTTTATAATGGAGGTTCATACATACCGAGTAAGGGTTCTTAGGTCAGGTAAAAGAATAATTGAGGAGTTATTATTAGAGTTGTCACTAGTATCCACTCACGCAAGCCTACCCAATTGTAGGTCAGAGAGAGCGCGAATTGTTAAAGTTAAATCCTTAGACGCTTGTACAAACCCTTCTTCATTCAGCGAGTAAACCACTCTCTTAATTTCATTCACTTATGTATGCTTAGGTTTCGTAAACATCAAAAATCGATTCAGATTCAGGCGCGAGCAGCATTCTAAAAAACAACATCGATTATTAGAACACAGAAGTTAGTTGTCTGCGTTTTGTGAATAATGTAGTTGGTATCACACAAAGAGCAGACTTTAACTGTTGATACTGCAATGTTTATGAATGTGTATTGTATTATATAGTCGTATAATTTTCGACTATGCCTGTACACACCATGTAATAAACATTACAGAAAGAGAAATGCATCTTAAATAACAGAGATCTGAGCACTATTAAGCTGAGAGCCGTATCAGAGACAGAACATCGGAACGATTCACTTGATTGAAGAAGGATGAAAACTATGATACTTAGTGAGAAAAATCTCTATTCAATATTAATCCATATTATAGGGACATATATATATATATATATACCGTGAATCATCATATATATATAAATATAATATAATATAATATATAATAATATATTATATTAAAATATATATATAATAATATATAATATATAAATAATATATTATAATATATATTAAATATATAAATATATATAATATATATATTACATATATATTAATATATATAATACATATATATATATAATTATAATATTAATAATATATATATATACTAATAATATATTAATATATATTAATATAATTATATTAAATATATATATATTAATATATATAAAATAACGATATTATATATATAATATAACGTATATAATATCTATAATATAATATATAATATATTAACTATAATATAGTATATATATATATATATTTAATATATATATATAATATATAGTATTAATATATATAATATATATAATATATAGTATATATATATATATAAACAAAGTATAAATGATACAATGATTAACTCGATGAAATTACTTGCCAAAATCTTATATCTCAATGAAACTAAGTGAGATAAATGAAATTAAGTGTTATAATGCTTGTTATAAACTATTTTAGAATAAGCTTAAAATCATTTGCACTTTATAATCACATCTGCGAATATAAAGATTATTTAACTTATTATCATCATAATGAAATAGAATTTTAGGACTTTTATTATTATTTCACATTAGTTTCTTGATTCCAAAAAGGGTTGTAATAAGTAATATATTTTTGGTTTTAATAATTGTGAATAAATATGGTTTATATTTATTTATTAATTATTATATTGAATTAAATTTTATATATTATTATTTATTAATCTATGTTATTATTATTTAATATATATATATAATTATTATTTTATTATATAATTATGATTAATTATTATATTATTATTTATTTAATTTATATTAATTTATATATTTATTTATTATTATTATTATTATTTTTTATTAATTATATATTTTCTTTATCTTCTTACTTATCTTATTCTTCTTTTTCTTATCTATACACTTACTTCTTCTTTATAATCACTTACTATTACTTCTTCTATTTCTTTACTTCTTCTTCTATTCACTTATCTAATTATTATTATAAATTATTAATATTTTATTACGTTATAATTATAGATATCTTATAATTTCATTTTTTATTTATTTATTTTATTTATACTCTAATTATTCCTCCTATCCTTCATTAACAAGAATGCATGGTGTTTGGTGGAGACCTTATATTCATGGTATTACACACTTAAAAGCTTTGAAAATATTTATGACTAACTATTGAATAACTCTATATATAGTTTAATTGCATCATTATTAACTTATATATGAGATAAATAGGTACCTATATGTATTAGACAGACCGAGCCGACGGACATTACCCTGCGAAACACAGAGCAGACCCGCCTGCGTATCTCCCTGTTACAGAAGAATAGGGTGGAGGGGAATAGCGCATCCCGCGCGAGTCTACCTTCTCAAGCCGAGCACCTATTTGATACGCCAGTTATTTCCATGATTTCTTAAGAGAACTAACTCGCTTCTATGACGAGCGTCAACCCGCGACACAACTAGCGAGAGAGAAGAGAGCGTATTCTGGTCTTGTTTTTTTCCTAGTATAAAAGAAAATTTACATTATGCAAATTGATCTACATTTCTCAATAGCTAAAAATCTACAGTATCATGAAAAAGTTTCTATATTGCTCTTATAATACATAACAGGAATAAATTGTACACACGTAACTATATATGACATATTCCTAGTTATATATCAAAATCACAGATTATTGATATCTAATAGTTATCTTTCGCTTAATACTCGCCCACGACACCTACACACACATTACACATATCACAATCATATATAAATTATAATGTATATATATATTATAATCACGTATCCGACAGAGCACTAGACGATACAACAATAACTTAAAAAAGTATTTAGAGTGAGCATTAAATAGTAATACAATAATCTATTTAAGTGATGAAGTGATATATTTAAGTACTTTTATCTTACACATAAGTAGAGTACAAATCGATGAGTCTAACTAATGCTATTTACAAGAACGAATTATATAATCTCAAATATCACGCAGAATAGATCAATCCTTGAATAACCATTAAATGATATTTTTATACACAATCATACTTAAATAAGTTCTTTCTTCTAAACCGTTCATATATGATATAATATTATTTAATATTTATATTGTAGAATAAATGAATTAAAAAGTTCTTCCCTAATGGTATGGAATTACTCAATAATGTTTTGGATGCTTTTTAAAAAGATTTTTAAAGTTCTTTCAGTTTAAAAAGCTTTTTTAAAGTTTTTAATTTTAGAATTTTTTATATAGTATATTTATCTTGGAAAAGTATTCATATATTTTTTTGGTATTTTAAATAAGATTTGACATAACATATGAATCTTTATAAAGAATGATTTCAAGATTTTAATATAAAGACTTTAAATGCTAATGCGTCTTAGAGAGAGAAGATCTTAAAACTTTTCTATATAAGAGATAATGTGAAAAATTTCTTTGAATATTAGAAAAAAGGATAAGAGTCTTACACATTCTTAGATAATTTCTAAGAAATGGATGTCTAAAATTATGCCTCTCAAATTTATTGATATTATACCATTTTAACATCTTAATCTATTTATTCACAATTGAGTCGATTCTTAAAGAGAGTTTCTTTTTCTCGTAATCTTCTTTTTTATTTTTTAGTTTTAATATTCAAAGATTTTTGAGCAATATGAACACTGACCGAGTACAACCGAATATGTATGAAATGAGACATAAATAAAATATGGAAACATTCTATATATTCTGATGCGTTTGAGCGAAGGTTATTGACAAAGTTAAAAAACGAGTCAGTTGTGTTTCTCATAGGTGAAACTATTATAACATAATATATAATAGACAGTAATATATAGGAAATAATCACATTATATATATTAAAAAAAATAATATATCTCTATTATAATTAATATATATATTTAATATTTTTATTATTTTTATTTGGTAGGAGGGTAGAGGGAGAGGTTTAAAAGTAATTAGAATAGTATAATTTATGTATATAAATGAGTATAGATTTTATTCATTTATGTGTATATTAAATACTATAACTACTCATCACTTAGTCTCTGTACAAACAAATTGTCCGGCGAGAGTAGGGTTTGAGAGACACACACGTACCAAATACTTAGTAGGGTGTTAATCACACTATGGAGGTTTTTATCTCATTCTCCTATATGAAGAGCGGCGGTTCTATATACACATCTACTTTAAGTGGTATATTTTTAATTGTCTATCTATATTAATATATATTATAGAATAAAATTAGTATTAAATTAGTAATATGAAAAGGCTTATAAATAAAATTGATATTTGGTTTTAAGATACATTGGTTTAGTAAAGGGAAAGAGATATCAAATCATAAAAATAAAAAAAAATAAAAAAAAAATAAATACCTAAACATTTAATTTTTACATTTTATTTTAGAGTATTTATTTATTGTTTTAATTATATATCGTTGCAGTTTGGTTTATTATATAAATGACCCACGATAATGGAACTATTTTTGATCTTCATAATTTATCTTATAGCGAGAGAAATAACAACTAAGAGTGGAGTGAGGGAGGTATTAAAAATAATCTGCACAGTAAATAACCACCATTAATTCTATATCAACTCTCAATTTATTATATCATATTTATAATCTAGTCAGATTAGGAAAAAAATTAGAGAGATTACCTAAAATTAGTTTTCACTCAACACACCAAAAAGATTCACTTTATATCTATAGTAACATTAAATCCACAAAATAATTCTGAGTGACTGAACAGAAAGACCTTTATTTTCCTATGATAACTTCGATATTTATATAAATTAAATTATATTGGTGTGTTTTTGTTGTATGGAGAAATAGTGAATATTACAAATATTAGAAGAGTTGTTACATAATGATGTGATGCATCTTATCTTTGTACCTGTGTTCTGCCGCGTGTTGCGATCATTCAAAAAACACTAAGCAAAGAAAATCCAAACACGGACAATCATTCATTATATGGAGAGTTGTTAAAGACTGCAGTTTGTCCAAAACAAACAAGAAAATATGATATAAAATAGAAAATAATAAAATAATCGAGTGGCCTTATTACTGCATATGTATAACAATAATTCACTCAAGTACAACAAAAGACACAGCGTTCACTGAGATTTACTTAGCACACGTCACTATGCTTCAATAATCACATAAAAAAAAATGAAAGAAATAAAATAAACGAGTAATCATTATTCTCAACGAGCGAGTCTATCATAATGAATAATCGAATGAGATTATAAGAAAGTGCAGTCTAGCTTAAATAGCGAGAAATACTCCTCATACACACATATAAAATATTTTAGAAAAAGTTATGCTGGTTAAAGCATATAAATAGAAAAATGCCAAGTACATATAAATCCAGTGTTTTATAAATACTTTACAAGTAGAGATGATAAAATATTCGTCTGTTGTTTGTTATGCTATATGATAATATTTTATTTGATGGGGGAGAGAGGAGGGGAGAGAGTGGTAGATACATTTAATTATATAGGATAATTATTAATTATTAATGTATATTATTATTGATTTAAATTATAAAATATTTAAGTTTATACTAAGTTATATATTATTATTATTATATATATATTATATATAAGACAAATTAATATATATAATATATATATATATATTATATATATATATATTAATATTATAAATAATATATATTATATATATATAATATAGATTATATATATTAATATTAATATAATATATATATATATATTATATATATATAAGTATATATATATATATATATGAATAAATAAATTAATTATTATTAAATGAAAATTAAAATAAAATCCTGTAAAAAATTAATCGTTTTTTCTTTAGAATTAATCTTCTGAAATAAGATCTTCATGTAAAACCAATCAATATAAACTCTTATAAAATCCATCATTAATCTTTTTATCTTTTTTTTTGAGGATTGAGTTTTAATAATAGATAAAAGACTAAGACAAAATAAACACTTTATATCACACCATACAAAATAATGACAACTATTAAATATAAAAAGAGCTTATTATCACCTTTATTTATGTTTGCTAATTTAAAAGGAAAATAAAATAAAATATAAATATTTATAAAAAAGCACAATTTACTACCAGCGTATCTAAGAGTAATACTATCTACCATATATATTAAGCAATAAAGTTAATATTATATAGTATAATTACATATATAATATATATATAATATATATATATTATATATTATAATAAATAATAAGTATTAATATTAAATATATATATATTATATTAATATATGCGCCACCAGCTTGAATGTTAAGACGCGATTGATTATACCTTATATCAATTGCACTTATTATTATTATTTAGAAAATGGGTACCGCAATATTACCTATTAGAGATACACCTGAGCACCGTAATATTACGTCATAAATACTATATAGCATACTCTATGAGCACGTATAAACCGAGACAACACGAGACGACATACTGTGCTTCTGTTAACCTATATATACACTATACATTAATGCAAAATCAACGATTGAAAAAGCTATAAATATTCATCTCAAATAATCATTTTTATATCGAAGGAGTATAGATTATTGTACATCGAGTTTTTGTAGTCTAAAACGTAGTATGATATAACACACATTGTAATGATTATTAATTTATTATTTACAATCTTTTATCACATATATTATCACAATTTATAAATCACTCCATATACAAATGAGGATGAGACATGTTACTCATTCTATAAACTGAATAGGGCTACTATTCAATCACGTGTATGTGTTATATATTTGAGCACACGCACCACATAAATAATATACATAAGCTAATGATTATTGAACTTTTTCACTTATATGACATAATATTGTTAGATATAAGAAAAATATATTATAAATTATCTTTTCGCTGGAGATATAGAGACTTCACAATTGAGCAAATTAAATAATTTTTGTTCAAATATAATGCAGCGAAGTTTATTATAAACATTTTAGTATTTACATATCCCTTGTTATTTAAGAGATAGCAAAATAACAATTTTCTTTCTTAAATGTATATTTAATTAAGGGTGAACATTATACTTAAACACATAATAATATAATGCAAATAATTGTAACACGATATTAAATTCACTATAAGGCAGCAAATTGTAACGATTCGATATTAAATAATAATTTCTGTGGGGGAAAACTATTCATTGAAGACCCAAATTTATTGAAAGTATGAAGAGAGACTGATCAATTTTTAGATGAAGATATTTCCACTTCTTTGTGAGCGAGTCACGATCAATATCTCTATCTCAAATAATATACTAATCTAAATTCTTTGCGAGATAGCGATTAATTATATACAAAAGCATCTATTGAGGAGAGAAAATACCAAAGAATATAAACGAGAAATAAATTATATTATTAATAATATAGATATTACATGATTTATATTAATAGAAAGTTAATTAAGAGAATATTTATAATAAATATAAATTAATATACATGGAAAATTAATAAAAGGTACAGCTTGTTATTCAGCATCGAGATAATTGTCTTCTTTATGTACACACACGAAATAGGCGTATAAAAATCTAATGTATCTTTTCAACGACTGTAGCAAACAATACCTGTCCTATATAGTAATATTAGTCCTCTCCTTATTATTGTTGCGAAGGGGGTTTGACACCGTGGGAGGGTGAATGGAAAAAGGGGACATATAAGGATTTGTTTTTAAATATTAAGTATTAAATTAATAATATTTTTGGAAAGTAGGAAACTAAAAGTTGGTACAGAGGAATAAACAATTTTTTAGCTAAACCTGATTTATATTTTTATCATATATTTAACTAGAGTATATATATATTATATTATTATATATTTTATTATATATATATTTTAACTACATTTATTTTCAATGTTAATAGCAGATGTAAAAATAATGGATATATAATACTATATATATAAAATATTATATATATAATATATATTAATAATATATATAATATATATATATATATATAATATTAATACAGTAACTTTACACTGTAACAGGTATATATATATATATAGTATAATAAAATTTAATATTAATAATTTAAATTAATAAATATATAAACTAAGAATAAAATAGGAGATAATATAGATAGTTGCTATTAATCTAATCTATTAATAATTATAATATTATTTTAATAATTTAAAAAATTATTTAAAAAATTCACACAATTACTAATGATTTCTGAGAAAGGAAAAGACGAAAGAAAGAAAAAAGGTAAAGAAAATTAATTACATTAGATAAATAAAATAATATATAAATAATTACTTTATATGAAAAAAAATAATAACTTATATTTTACAATATAATGTAAAACTTATATGATTATTTACACATTTTCTTTATAAAACATAGTATGATATAAGTAGTGAATAGCAAAAATAATAAAACAATAACATATTGAAAGATTCTTTTATTAATCTTTTTTTATTATATATTTTATTATTTTTTTTAATATTATTATTTTTATATATATTGTCAGTCTTAATTATATTATTTTTTCATAAATAAATAATGATAATTTATTATTATTTTAATTAATTACTATATATATTTTTTTCTTATTATTATTACTTATCATTTTAATAGCAGTTAATTAAAGAAATATATGGATAATAAAGTGGTTTTAATATACCAAAAAGATTATTTATTTTTTTATTTATCACAAAGTCGGTCACTGTATTCACATTAAATTTTATATTCATAAATATATAGAACCGAATTTTAAATTTTTATATGTCAGATTTATTCTCACAAAATGAATTTGATTCAGAGAGTATAATTTTTTCTTTATGAAAAAGTTTGAAATAATTTAAGAAAACAAAATATCATCAATTACAATCATTTCTGTAATTTTGTATGTTAGGAGCTGCAGTTTCAAAAAACTGCAATAAAAAAAACTCTAGAGTCACATTATTCATAGTATGTGAGTTATTAACTGTACAAACAAAAATCTAACGTCGAGACGAGAGACTTCTCTTCGGCGAGACTGACTATAAGGTTGTTCTATGTGATAAGGCCAAAAACTTAGGTTCGAGCAATGAACTACGCTTGAAAAATCCAGTTATATATAATGACTTTTAGTAGACGCGGAATATTAAATATAGATATCATTAAATATGTCTATTTTTGAAGAATGAACTGGAGGACTACTCCAGTTAATCGAATTAATAATGTATAAATACCGTAAATATATAATAATAGTTTAAATTAGAACATAATAGAACATAGTTAGCTAATTTAAGCATGGGTAAAGACTACACATTAATTAATTATTGATAATAGAAATTTTTAGTCAATTATATTATAACATATTTTTTAATTAATTAAGGTGAGGCGATTAATCTAAAAGAGCGTAAAAATGGATCAAAAATATTGCAAGTTTAATATATTAACTATATAATTAAATATAGAAGTTAATATAGTGACTGAATATTTATCATATATCGGTTTGAATACATTATTATATAGGATTATAATATAATTTAATACTTAATGAATTCTATTAATTTATTATATATTATTATTATATTATTAATTATATTATTATTATGAACAGTTAAAATGTTATTACCATTTCGATTGTTGTAAAGATATTTTAATCTAGCCCCCTATACAATATAGGGATTTCAACTAAGGAAAATTATATTTAAAGGCTTCCATGACTTATACCTCAAGGAAAAAAAAGATGTTAAGCACTTTATTTTTTTACATGAAGAATCATAATATTATCGTCTAGTTATATACTTCAACATAGATATCTCTTGCGGTTAACTAACTATTTATAGTGCAGGATATCCACTCAAAATATTTCAAAATGTTTTAAAGACAGAAATGATTTTCGAATTATTTTGTGAAAGTTTAAAAGTAATACAATGCAAAGATAACAAACAAACAAAAAATAGCATTACATAGTTATATTATAAATACAAATATACAAGCTATTATCAATCAATGGCTATCATAGGAGTATATACCTGCATAAAACATTATTAATATAAGTTATATATATATATATCCAAATATAATTCAAAAAACATATTTTGCATCCAAAAAGCTTCACAATAAATGTCTCAGGTAATATTTATAAGTTATTTTATAAGTATAAAATATAATAATCATTAAATTAAAATTAAATTTAATTAGTAATAATTTGATTCAGAAACATGTTAAGTCCTCAGATAAAAAAAAGATATGTACGCTATTGAAATAGTAGTAAAAACACTACATCAATCCAGAACGAGTGTCCTCATATTTTTAGTACCAGCGACTATTTAATTATCTTAGACATTTGAAGTTATATTATTGAAATTTCTACAGAATATAGTATTGTATTTACTGTTCTATATTTTATCTAAGTTAATATATATATAATTTGACATACATTATACCTGTAAATTAACTCCCAGCACATATTTTAAAGTGAACAGATATGGATTTCAGGTGTTCAACACTAGATATAAATACAGCGACCGTTGACGGTAAACGGCTTCAACAATATCAACCTTTATGCAAAGATTTGTGTCACAAGAAACATTTTCAAATGAGATCAACATAAATATTCAAGAAAGGTTGGAAAATAACAGGCAACATTACTCTCCCCCCGGCAGAAACGGAGTGGTTACGGAGTAAAACAAACAACAGGATGGAGAGGTTGACCAGAACGGGACGTAGGATAAGGAAGAGCTGATGTAGGAGGAGGAGAGGTTGGCGGAGAAGCTGACGAAGGAGCGGGAGGAATAGTAGGTTGCAGGGGAGTAGAGGAAGAAGAAGGAGCCAGAGGAGTGGTGGGTGGATGTCTTAAACGAAATGAAGCAGGAAGGATTGGCAGAGGTGGCGAGACAATATCAACTACATTATCGGGATCAGAATTCAAAAAGGCGGGCTTGATCCAATCAATTGATAGGGTGAGAAGGCTTCCATGAATCAGCACACTGACGAAGACGGGCAAGAAAAGTATGACTATCTGATGTCGAAGGAGAATGAAGAATGAATTCACCGGGGATCCGGATGGAAGAACCGTAAACAAGTTCAGCGGATGAACATTGTAAATCTTCTTTAAACGAAGTCCGAATACCAAGGAGAACGAGTGGAAGAATTTCGGACCAATTTTCAGGATTACCATGAGCCATCAAGGAAGGTTTTAATTGACGATGAAACCTTTCTATCATTTCTTGAGACTGCGGATGGTAACTGCAGGAGCGTAGGGGTTTGGAACCTAGAAGAACCATGAGGTCTTTCCATAAATAGAACTCAAACTGAAGTCCCTGGTCAGTAAAGACCGTGGAAAGGGTGCCGATTCTAGAAATCCAATGATACAGAAGGGCCTAGGCGATAGACTTTCCAGAGGTGTCCTGTAAAGGGATGGCTTCGACCCAAAGGGTATAACGGTCGATACATGTTAAGAGGTGTGTATATCCATTGGATGGAGGCAAAGGACCAACTAAGTCGATGTGGACTTGGTCAAAACGTTGTCCAGGAGGAAGAAATTGATACACAGGAGCAGTTGTGTGCTTGTGGACTTTTGAAAGCTGGCAACTAAGGCACTGCTTAGTCCAAAGCTTAACGTCCTGGAGAAAAGATGGCCAAGCGAAATGTTTGCCAGTTTGTAATTGTGAACCTTTAACACCGGGATGCGAGATGTTGTGAATAGTGTTAAAGACGTGGCGGCGTATTTGAGTTGTCACGGCAGGTTGGGGCAATTTGGATGACATGTCACATAGAAGTCGGAAGGAGACCGAACACTTCCACACTCTGAATGTCAAAAGTAGAGTGAACTAGGAATGCGTAATGTTCCAGCTTTTGTAGACGAGACATATCCTCGAAGTTGAGAGAAGGAAGAGGAGAAATAGCACTGATACGGGAAAGGCTGTCTGCAGGAATGTTTTCGGCACCTTTTACATGACGGGTATTGGTGGTAAACTGAGCAATGAATTCAAGGTGGCGTGCCTCACGTGGGGATTGCTTAACTGTAAAAGCAGTGATTGCATGCGTTATAGGTTGATATTCCGGGAGAATATGACAATTCTCGACCTTTAATGAAGTAGCGAAAATGTTTAATGGCTAAATAAATGGCAAGTAATTTCCTTCCAAATTCATTATACCTCACCTCTGCGGGCTGACGTTTTTTAGAAAAGAATGCTATGGGACGCCAATCATCCTCCAAAAACTGTTGTAAAACAGCACCCACTGAGAAATCCGTGGCATCAGTATATATCCGGGTCGGAACAGTGGTGGAGGGAAAAACAAGGGGGACAGAGGAAGCCAAAGCTTCTTCAATGATGGTAAAAGCACGACGGAAATCATCAGCCCAGTCGATTGAGATAGAGGCTGATGAACCCTTTTTAGCTGGCTTTAAAAGCGAGTTAAGAGGACTAAGAATGTCAGCTGCCGACGGAATGCAGCCATGGTAAAAATTTACCATGCCTAAGAATCTACGAAGTTGACGTTGCTTCTGGGGCAAGGGAAAAGAACGGATGGCAGAGACACGGTCGTCAAGGGGACGGACACCCTCGGAAGAAATAGTATGGCAGAGGAAGGTGAGTGAAGATACACCGAACAACACTTAAGGGTGTTAAAGCGTATGCCGCATTCAACTAACCTTGTGAAAACTTGGCGCAGATAAGAGATATCCTTCTCCGGGGAAGAGCTGGCGATGAGCAGATCATCGATGTAAGCAAAAACGAAAGGTAATCCGCGGAGGATTGAGTCGACGAAACGTTGGAAAGATTGTGCAGCATTTCGAAGCCAAAAAGGAGTACGGAGGAATTCGAAAAATCCGAAATGGGTTATGACTGCAGTTTTGTGGACGTCGGCTGAGTTGACAGGATTTTGATAAAATGCTTTAACCAGATCAATTTTAGAAAAAAAAATTATGCTTCCTGCTAGATTAGCAGTAAAATCCTGAACGTGAGGAATAGGATACCTATCAGGATGTGTAATGGCGTTAAGGCTTCTATAATCGCCAGTGGGACGATAATCTCTGTTGGGTTTAAACACAAGATGAAGAGGAGAAGCATAATCGGAATTGAAGGGACGAATGATGCCTTGTTGCAGAAGAGTGTTGAACTCTAGTTTGGCAGCTTGTAGTTTGTCGGGGGCGAGACGACGTGCGCGTGCAAAGGTGGGTCTGCCAGACATCGCGATGTGGTGGACTACATTATGTTTAGCTTCCGAAAAAGTTGAGATGGGAGAGACAAGATCAAAAAATTCAGAATGAAGAAGGGATTAAAAAGGGCTATTGCATGAAGGGAGATGAATGCCATTGATAGAAGAAGCAGCACGGATGCATGAAGAAGAGAATTGGGTTTCGAAATCAATTAATCTGTTATGGTGCAAGTAAACTAGTATGTTGTAGTGCGAAAAGAAATCGGCACCGATGATAGGAAGAGTGACGTCAGCGATGACAAAGTCCCAAAAGAAATCACGACGGAAAGAAAGAGTGAGGTGGAGCCGTTTAAAACCCTCTGATATAGAATAATTAGTGACAGACTAACAGTTGATGAACAAACTAAGAGGAAAATAAGTCTTTTACGGCCAGATTGACATTGATTTACATGTGTGGAAATGATATATCCAAAGATTTATCCTAAGTGGAACAGTTTCCAATATGCCCCATATATATTTCAAATATCAAGCCTTTCGCTGTGACAGAGGACTTTCTTTCATTTGTGCCTGGTTACGACGTCAATGGTTAAGGCTTAGCCAGAGTGCTACAGGAAAAGCTCATGGGGTTCGAGCTTGATTTGGCCAATTCTTGACGAAGTCCCAGCGGCGGGCTAATGGAGCCTCGTCTCAATAAAGGTGAATTCAGTGATGTCTCCCAAGGCAATTCTTAAAGCCAACTACTATCCAAGCAACGTAAGCACCTATCTCTGCCAAGCCAGTTCTTAAAGTACAGTGCATCTCTGATACATTTATAGTTCAGGCTGTATGAAAATGTGATGGGTGTAATAAGAGAGACGTGCACATTTTTTTTCTAGCCAGTGCAATTCCAAATTAAGTTTAGAGAAAAAGAAATAAGGAAATTGAATTTTCATTGATTCCAATGCGTCGCATTGAAAATACTCTTGTTAAACAAGTCCTATGGGATAGACTGGTAGCAATAGTGGACACTAATTTTTATGAACCACTAGTTAGCGCAGCTCTGGGAGCATCCGTGAGTCACATACCAGGTGAACATTCAAAAGAGCGATATTAATTTAAAAATTGATACCTAAACGCTAATTCCATTTATTCCAGCTTGGATACTAACTTGCCAAAATTGTCCTGGATTCGACCTACACTCTTCTCAAATACCTTCAAAACTTCACAAGCATCCGATTCTAAAATAGTGAACCTGACCACAGTAAATCACTAAAATGAAAAACTCTCATCATATCAGAAAAGTACTGATTGTGAGTTACGAATGTTCGAATCTTCGTTGGAACTGGCAGAATCATATAAATATCGAAATAATAGTACCAAAAAACAGTTGGTTTCCAAAGGCATTGACCCAATCCATCTTCTGCAGACCCGGAGTATCACTATCGACTAACAGGTTTTATACCATGTTTAGACAATATGATTTCTTCCTTAAATGAAAGGTTTTTGACTCATCAGGACAGAGTATCATCTCTTCAGTACGTTATTCCCCAAAAATTGTGACTCTTCATTTGGCAAAGCTCAATCAGCATTCGAATTTTACAGAGACGACTTGATTAGTTCTTACGATGAAGTCTTCCTAAGAGAGTGGGAATTATGGAGGCAAAAGTGAAAATTATATAAAAAAAAATCATAAGTGCTATCGCCGGATTAGACGAATGCGCCTAAAACTTGCTCCCAAATATAAACATACTGCTGAAAATACTTTTGTACTTCCTGTTCCGAAATCTTTAGTTGGACGAAGTTTTTATGAACTGAAATTTATTAAATTGTATTTGAGGAACACTAGTGAAAATAGTCTGAATGGATTTGCTTTACTCTTTATTCATAGATAATTGGCTTTGCAAATCACCAACGAACAAGTCATCGACCATTTTGCTGGATACAGCTTCTGTAAAGTCTAGTGAAATATTGAAACTATTTTGTTGATAATTAATTATTGTTTTCCTACTATTCTATTCGCTACAGACAGCACTTGGGAATGTACGCACATATAGTTGTAAACGAAAAAAAATAATAGTAATAAAAAAAGAGATTAACTTTTTTTTTGATGACGTAAGGACGTAAGGACTAAAGGATGTAAGGGGTAAGGGTGTGAAACCGCAAACCGCAAAACCGCAAGACCCTCAAAGACGTTCCGCATGTCGTAATAAGTATGTAAGTATCATATGTATGTAGGTGGTATGTAGTCCGTGGCAACCCTATGGGGCCGCACCACACACATACATACAAATAACTACTTGTACATACTCACCAACAAACTTACACTTACGTACGTACGTGACTTCGTCACGTACGTACGTAAGTGTAAGTATGTGCAGGAATAGGCTGAGTTTTGTTGTCTAATGAGGGTAGGCTGATAATTTTCAATAGCTCCAATATGTAGTCTTTTGTCGTAGTTCAACATGTTAGTATCCTATGTAGGCCCTTTTCCTTCAATTGTAAGGATGTAGACATGTTAGGTTATGTTAGATTTTCTGCTAGGTTTGTTAAATATTACTGTGACATTGGGAATTAACACTGATTTTTTAGAGAAAAGATGGGGTATTTATAACGAGTTTAACTGATCGAATGATGGTATTAGAAACGTTGGCTTAGGTTAAGTTTCTGCTGGGTAATGCTAAGTTTGCCCCGCAGAATTTTTCTAATGTCTACGTTTATTCACTTAGTTAAGAATGATTTATATTTGATCAATGATGACACGTTGTGAAGGTGTGTCAATCATAGTCTCACTGAGCTGTATTTTTTGATAGATTGGTCACACTTTTGGTTAAGGGATTTTGTTAGATAACACTTGCATTAGCTGTTGAGATATGTTGGCGAACGGGATAAATTGAATTTTGTAATGCTCTGTTGATACTTTTCCTTTGATATGGTAGGCGAACTTTGTGAATGTTACAAGCATATTCATCCGTGAGGTAGGTCAGGCCTTTTCGCTTGTATCATATGAAATTTTAGTTCGTTATGATATGTTACTTTATGATGTGAAAACTTGTTTCTTAGCATATATTTCGTTGGCCCTGTAGATTTAATAGGTAACGTTTGATAATTTTTTTTGTTAAATTTACCTTGGTTGTTGTGTTGTTAAGGTCGTATGTTCATTTTTAGCTTACAGAGTATAAACAACTTATGATGGTTTGCATTTATTTTTCCGATGGTAATATGATAGCTAGGTAAGGTTATAATAAAAGTTTGTTAAATATTACCGTGCCAATGTAAATACATTGATATTTAGAGATATACGTGTCAAATTGTGAATAGTAGGTTACGTATTGTATGCCATGTTAGTTACTTTACTGTCATTAAGTGTTTGAATCTTTGTTAATGTTAGCTGTTTATTCGTGTTTAAAGTATGTGTTAGGTTTTCGTTGTACATTATACTCTTAGTTCAATTGATGCTATATTACTATTTTAATGTGAAAAACTTTGTTACCTAACATAATTCGGTGATTAGTGTATAAAGAACTTGTTTTTATATAAATGAACTCAAAATAGGTTTCTAACAATAAATTATTCTGTCAAACTAATCATTGATAATGTAATAAGGGGCGTGAGGAGGGTTAGGGAGGATGGTTTGATTACTGATTTACTGCTTAAGATGGTGTAAAAACGCGATAGATAATTTAGGTTATGATAAAATTTGTTAATATTACTATGGTAATGTAAATTACAAAGATAGTTGATAACTGCTTTGAAGAAAAGTTGAATGTATGTCTGTCAACAATTAGACTAAACTGGTGTCCCCACCCCAGACTGTGAAACTTTGTAATGTTCACAGTTTATTCGTCCCCACGTAAGGTATGTTAGGTTTGGTAGTTGTACATTATATTTTTAGCTTCAGGTTATGTTATGTTAAGCTTTATTAATGTGAAAACTTTGTTACGTTAGCATATATTCGTTGATCAGTATTGATAATTAGATTAGGGTATAATAAATGTTTGTTATTAATATACCTTGTTAATGTAAAATTAGCAATTGAATATGTTAGATTACTTGAAAGTATCGAATATGTTATGTACTTGTATGCTATGTTAGAGTTATCTTAACTGGGTTAATGTGGAACTTTGTTAATGTTAAACAGTTATTCGTACGTAAGTTTTTTAGGTTTGTCGTTGTAACAATTATTTCCTTAGTCAGGTATGTATGTTGCTTTATTGATTGTGACAAAACTTTGTTACGTTAGCATATGTATTCGTTAGTCAGTGTATAAGGAAATAATATTTTATCTTGAAGCAATAGATCAATAGATCATAGATGGTGGGAGGATGGACGGAGGGAGCGGGGAGGGTGGTTTGATTACTGATTTACTGTTTAAGGGTCTATAAAACATGCTTTTATAACCACGACTAAAGTCGTTCCGCTTCGGACAAGAGGGTGGGGAGGGTAGGGTAGGAAGGGGCGCGCTTTGGCCACTGCTTTTACGTCTTTTACGGGTGTTTAGGGTCTATAAAGCAAGAATTTTAGTTAAACAAATTCACAAATTATTTTAAAACAAATAAATAAAAAGAAGTAATAAAAGTTAAAAAAAAAAGTTTGAAAATTAATCAAGATAAGTAAATTATAAATAAAAAAAACTTTTAACAAAATAGTGTATAGTTATAAAATAAATATATATCAATAATAAATAAATAATAATCTAATCAATAATAATATAATAAAATAATAATAATATAATATAATAATAATAATAATAATAAAAAAATGCTGGAAAATTAATTAGTAAAGTGAAAAAAAATTAAACAATTAAGCATCAAACATAAATGTAAAATGAAACATATGAAATAAAAATAATAGACAAATATAATAGTTGACGTTGATATAGAGATGAGATTTGAATATAGAAGTGTCAATCTTTACCTTAAAAGTCTAATATTTTTGTATGAAAATACACGTGACAGATAGTTATGTGAACATCTCTATGTATATCTAGTTTCAACCCTTTTCATTCTGTATGAAATGTATCCAGTATCCAGTCATCGAACAATCTGTATCACAACAACACGTAATTTCGTTACGACGTAGTAATGTCAGAACCTTTAAGTACAAGTTTCATCCCTTAGTAATCTCCTAGCGGTCCGGCTCTTTGTATCGAACCGACCTGTCACCATTACATCTCGTAACTTCGCCAACGACGATGGTATGTCAAGACCTCTAATATAATTTCATGGTGGGTTAGTGAGAGTTGTCTGCCTGTCTGTATGTTGTTCTATGGGTATGTGTGTGTGCGTGTATAATGTTTTCTTTTCCCACGCTTTTTTATCCAAAGAACTTATTATAAAGGAAAAGAGACCTGAATCAATAGGATGATGTGGTAGGAGGGTGGTGGATGGCAGTTGATTACTTGCTTTAGGGTTGTAAACTAAAATAATTTTATAAAAAATATGACTTGGATCATATAGATCAATAGATCATGAATGGTAGAGGGTGGGGGAGGGCAGTTTGATTTACTGATTTACTGCTTTAGGGTATGTAAAACATCGCAAATTTTTTCACGTTATAAAAACATGAAAAGCATAAAAAATTTTAGTATAACTAAATTTTAAAAGCAAATAAAAACAAAATACAAAATAAGTTTTTGTGTTATGTATACAAAATTATGACTGAATCAATAGATCAATGGATCAGAAAAACAATAGGGGAGGGTATGGTGTTTGGTTTGATTTACCTGATTGACTGAATTTACTTTTCGCTTTGGGTAATGTAAATGCAAAGAAAAAGCATAAATTTAGTACAACAAAATGTTTAAAGCAACTAACAAAAATAAATCAAATAATAAAAAATAATAAAGTTTGAAAATATTTTATGAAAATGAATCAAAATTTATAAAAAGAATAATCAATAAAAATAAAAGGCGAAAAAATATCTAAGACATAAAAATAATTTAAAAAATTAAACCCAGTAAGTATATGTAAATGAAACTTATATAAATAAAGTTTGAAAAAATAATTTATTATAAGTAATGAATAGAATACAAATAATGAGCTTCAACACAGCTTATCCTCTTGATACATATTACACGTACATTAAACTAATAAATTAAATGTACAGCAAATAAACACAAAGAATAAAGTGTAAAATGAAACTTATAAAATAAGCTCAACAGTATCTGCATATTATAATTATTAATTATTAATTAACTGGAAGTTATCAGAATGAGATTTGAAAATAATTAAATAAATATTTTCTATCTAATCCTCAGAATAACAGAGTATTAAAATAAAAAACTTTTAGAAATAAAAAAAAATTCAAATAAAAATTAAAACACAGTTGCAAAGTAATGAAACTTATAAAAATAAGTTTGAAAAATAAATTAAATACGAAATTTCACTTTTCATACAAGTATAACATTTATGTTACATATCATAATACAAATTAAAAATAATGAAATAATAAAAATTAAAATTAGAAAAAATAAACCATCAAAAAATGGAAATAAAAAATGAAACTAATTTAAAATAAAAATTAGAACAGTATAATGCCATGCTCAACCTTAGGGGGAAATATATAGTTGACGTTTATTAAAGAAAATTGAGATTGAAAATATAAGTGTCATGCCTTCTCACCATTAGAAAACGGCTTAATTTGTCGATGCAATACAATGACGATTCTGTTA
>JABUQX010057863.1:0-12500 GCA_015478945.1 Trachelipus rathkii
TAGGGTTCATCTCTTTGGACAGGCCCTGGCCATACATAAACTCGCATTCATATCCTTCAGGCAATCCTTTAAAAATGACTCAATCCACTTTTTTTCTTTTTTAACACCGGTAACAGCATAACCTCATGTATATATATATATAGGCCTATAAATATATATATATATAACAACATATATATATATATATATATATATATATATATATATATATATATATATATATATACTATATATATTATACTATATATCTTATATGTATATATATATATATATATATATATATATATAACATATATATAATATATATATATATATGCATATATATATATATATATATATATATATATATATATATAACATGAATTGAAACAAGGATTACCATGATATCTGAAAACTAAGACAGGTACAGAAAGAGCTGGCAACATATATCTAATCGGCGTATAACAAATTTGTATGGAAAATGGCTTATTGTTTATTTTTTATATCATAAACTACGATAGGTACAGAAAACTAATAACATGTTAGAATCAGCGTATGAAATATGTATGAATTTTTTTTTAACTAAAAGAAAGTACAGGTGGCTTCGCAAGGTGCAAAAAGTCAGGGTCTCTCGGCCTCCTGGGGGGACGACGGGGTGGACTTATTCCCCCCTCCGGGAGGGTCTCCGGAACCCCAGCTCTTTGGTATTTGGTGTCACAGGGGTTCCTCCGCCCCTCCCCTACGGGGTATGGAAAACGTCCCCCTCTGTCCCACCGTCGGCTCGAGCCCCCTAAAAAATATTTATACGCTGATTCCATATATGTTCTTCTTCCTATCATAGTTGGAATATAAAATTAAAAAAAAATTATTTTTTTCATTTTTCCATACAAATTTCATACGCTGATTCCATATATGTTATCAGTTTTCTTGTACCCTATCTTAGTTTTCGAGAGATCATGCGGGGGTAACTTCTTTAGTTTGGCTATATAACCTTATATATATATATATATATATATATATATATATATACTATATATATATATATATATATATATATATATATATATATATATATCTTTGTTAATCGTATGTATGTAATGAGTATAATATGAAAAAGTAAAATAATAATATTAATTATAATATAATATATATATATATAATAATATAATAATAATATATAAATATATATATATATATATATATAATAACAATAATATATATATATATATATAATAATATATATATGTATATAATAATATATATGTAAATATAATAATATAATAATAATATATAATAATAATAATAATAATAATAATAATAATAATATATATAATAATAATAATATATATCTTTCTTTTAATAATATAATAATATATATAATAATAATAATAATAGCATATATAATATATAATATATATTGCACGTTCCGTGACGAGAAACATTAGTATGTTGTTTTAAAATATCTAAAGATCATATCACCTCTCATGAAGGCGGTTATACAAAGTCTTTTCATACCGTTCTGGAATCAATTCACTATTACAAGTGTTTCTAACACCTCAAATATAAGGTTTAAAGCTAATTATTTATACCATTTCAATATTTGTATTTAAATACCATTAACTTCTAAAAGTAAGCTTTTTCTTAAATTTATTATTTTCTATATAATATAATTTTATTTTTAACTCTCATTAGCTATGGAAATGTGAATTAAGAATTGTAATTATGAATTATAATAATGAAATATGAGTTGAGTTATGAATTATAATTATTGTGAATTATAATAGATTTATTAAATGATTGTTTTAAATTTGTTTTGATGCATTATTTTTATTCTTAAACTTGAATTGAACTTATTCTATTATATTCTGAATAACAAAAAGGAAAATTTAAAATCAAATTTAAATTAATTAAATTTTATTTATTAATATCTAACTTCAATGATAATAGTCAAGTTCATTAAGCATAATAATTTGATTTTTTTTATTCATCAATAGCAATATATTATTAGATTTAATTTAAAACTACAAAATATATTAATTTTATAATCTTTTAATGTCTATTTTAATAAGTACTTCATAAAAATAATATATTTTTTAAGATTTAATAAAGTTTTAAAACAATATAAACATTTAATTTAATATATTTGAATATACATTTATAATTTTAATTTCTTTCTGATATAAACGAAATTCTACTGTTCGGTTCTAATTTTTTTATGTTTAAAAGTTGGCACTTCAAGGGCATTGCCCTGTTCTAGAAGGGGAATTAGGCTAGATATTTGTTATCTGGTAATCGAACCCTGGCCCCTTGAATCGCGACTCAGTCCTCTGAACTGATTATATATATATATATATATATATATATATAATATGATATATATGTAATATAGCAATAATATAATATATATATAATATATTTATCTATACTTATATAACATATATATCTTTTCATATACTTCTTCTTCTGTATATTATCTATAATAATATATATATATATATATATATATATATATATATATATATATATATATATATATATATATATATATATATATATATATATATAAATATATATATATATTCACACATAAAAAAATTTATATACATGTATATAGATATGTAATACAAAATATATATATATATATATATATATATATATATATATATATATATATATATATATATATATATATATATATAATATATATATATATAACAACAACATATATATATATATATATATATATATACAAACTAATTCATAACTCTCAATGTTTCTAACATGTTATTATTTAATATAATTAAAATTTTTTTCTTAAAGTAGTTTTCTTTACTAAATCCTAGAGAAAATTAAAATAGTGCAAATAAGTAGAGAAATTGCAGGGTGAATCTCTTCAATTAACAAAAGATCAGTGGTTCAGAAAAAAATAACAAATCAACATTGGAAATATAATCATTCCCATCATCAAACATCATTTTTCTTTTTATCAAAGTTTATAAAAACAGCAAAGTATTCACAATGCGAAACATAGTATCCAAAAAAGGTTATGGTATCAGTTGAATACATTATTTAAATTATGAGAGCTGCAATTTGTAAGGACCACCCTCACTTTTCACTAACCCTCCCGCATCTAGTATCAGAAACCATAGCTATAATAAAAATCACCCTATAAATATACAACATTTCACGATACTGACACAAACCAACCAATTCACTGATTTAAAGATTCTAGAATCACTCTATATCTCAAATCCTAAACCCTCTCAACGGTGATATGGTCTTTACAAATTGCAGCTCTCATAATTTAAATAATGTATTCAACTGATACCATAACCTTTTTTTGGATGCAATGTTTTCGCATTAACGAATACTTTGCTGTTTTTATAAACTTTGGTAAAAAAAAAACGTGTCTGATGGTGATATATTTCCCGAAACGTTGATTTGTACATTTTTGCTGAACCACTTATCTTTGTTAATTTTGATGAGATTCCATCCCTGTAATTTGTCTAATTATTTACTATTTTAATTTTCGAAGATTTAATAAAAGAAACACTTTGGAAAGGTTTTTAAGATTACGTTAAATAATGATCAATATTTGGAGCATTGGTTTTTGGTATTCGTTATAAAAGAATAAGTTCCCTTATATATAATATAACATAATATATATATATAATATATATATATAATAATAATAATAATATATATATATATATAAATAATAATAATAATATGTATATAATAATAATAATATAGCATAATAATAATATATATAAATATAACTATAATAATAATAATATAATAATATGTAATAATAATAATATATATATATATATATGTAATAATAATAATAATAATAATAATAATAATATGTATGTATAATAATAATAATAGCATATCATATATATATATATATATATCAATAATAATAATAATAATAATATGGAATAATATAATAAAATCACAAGTAATAATGTGTATATCTGTAGGTATAATAATAATAATAATAATAATAATATAATAATATATATATATATATATATAAAAGTGATATCGGCATCCGCATCCACATAACATCCGTATCCGCATCCGCAATTCACATTTGTTAAATGCGAATGTAGCGGATGAATAAAGTGATTGAAAGTTATAAATTTGTTTTTAGTGTTGGATTAATTTTTTGGATAGTATTAATATGTTTTATTTTTGTTGCATATATAAATATATATATATATATATATATATATATATATATATATAATATATATATATATATATATATATATATATATATATATATATATATATATATATTATTAAATAAAAAAAAATTAAACGAATAACATTGTCCATCTGCTGTCGAAATACAGGAACCTCTTCGGCACTATGAAGCAAAGAATTGTTTTTTTCTTCTTCATTTTTCAAATATTTTTCATTATTTTCATTAGTATTCAAAGATATACTGTTATAATCAGTCATAGAAACTTGTAGATTTATACTCGATTTATTTAATTGTCATTTTCGAAAATTTCTTCAATCTATAAGTCAAATTTCCGAGTTCTAAATAATTTTTGGACCTATTTGGTTATTTAGAGTTTCTCTAACGAATCCAACAAAACTTAACTTAATCTAACTTAACCTAACTTAACCTAACCTAGCATAACCTATCCTAACGCCTGTGGAGGGCTGTACAGGAAATTTTTTGATTTTGTGCCGGCCCTTTTTCCTGTCGACCATTTAGGCCAGCCCCATAATTTTGCTCTCAATGGCAACTCTTTTTAACTTTTTCTGCATCGTAGATTGAGGCACCATGGATGGGCAGTTCCTTACATGCTCCATATTCAGTTATACAAAATGGCCGTTTTGAGTAGTTGCATTGTTTTGAAGAGCTAAGATATTACTTAACTTTTTTGTTTTCATATTGTATTACGGCGACAAAAAGAAAGTTTTGTGTGGAAATACTTCACTGAAGAATCATATGATTCTGTAAATGCGCTCTTTGTCATAATACGTTTTCAAGGGAAGAACGACTTCCTTCGAAGCACAGTTTAAAGGTGTAACTGATGAAGAAGCACGCTAAAAGTAGTTAACGAAAAAAAGAAATAAACTGCTGCTTAGCAAATGAAATCAATATTATAGAGTATTTTTATGCTACAAAACATTAGAATACAGCTGACAACTTTTATATCTAAGAATTGGATAATCTTTTCAACAAAAATAAACAAATTTAATATTAGAAACAAAAACAAGTAACAATGAATTTCCTTCTTTACAGATGTATAGTTAGATACTTCAGCCGGGCGTCTTTACTGAACTTGATTGTACATGCTATCACAAGAACTATGACAGAATATATTTGTACTAGGTGCTGTACCTTTATGAGAATACATTTCAAGAAAATTTGATGAAATGTTGGTAAAATGGGGCATTGAAAGAGCAAGCGCTCATTGTGTAATGCGCTTTGTTCTGGAAAAACATAAAATAAATACGTATTTCCTTCTGGGATAAATAATTTGGATTGTGCAGCACATAAAATACAGTTAACAATAAGTGAAATAAACTCACAAAGAGGAAATGAAGAACCTCATTATCAAATAATCAAATGTCTTACAATTGAGATATATATATATATATATATATATATATATATATTTATATATATATATACCACTATATAACATATATATATATATATATATATATATATATATATATATATATATATATATATATATATAAATATACTAACTGCTAACTAACTATAACTCATATATATATATATATGAATCCCATTGCATAAAAGAAAAATAATAAAATTATTCAGCATTTATTTTTTATTAAATAATAAATCATGGAGTGTTATATAATAAAATGCAATTTAGTTTCTTTAATATTTAATCCTATTAAAAAAATTAAGGAATAAAAAAAAATAGAGAAATAAATGGCTACACTAGTTGCTAGTTGTGCTTTGTAAAATGGTCGTTGCGCAGAACTTGCAGACAGGCCACGCACTGCCCCTGAAATATATATATATATATATATATATATATATATATGTATAATATATATATATATATATGTATATAATATCTTCTTCTTCTTCATATATATATATATATATATAAAAATAAATAATAATATATATATATATATATAAATATATATATATATATATATATATATATATATATATATATATATATTATGAAATAATAATATAACTAAAAATTTATATATATATATATATTATATATATATATAATAATATAATAATATATATATATATATATATATATATTTATATATATATAATATATATATATATATATAATATAAGATAACATATAACTCTGTAAAAAATAAAAATAATATATATATATATATATAAATAAAAATAATATGTATATTATGAGATAAAAGATTTGTCAATATCATCTGCTTGACTGCTTTATGGAATAAATTAGTGAATATGTAGGCAATTATAAAACGTCTTTTGAGACACTGGAAAGTGATTAAAAAATGAAATGAATCTATACATCATTATTCATTAGGTAAATAAATAACAGGCTAATTATTAAATAAAGCACTGTACATTATTACACACCTTAATTACGGATAACACCCAAACTTTCAAATCTAACAATATATAGTGCCCTGAACGAAACTCACAAGTACTTTGGCTCACCCTGTCTGTCTGTTTTCAAGAACCAAGCAGTGGTGCCATCTCTTAGTTTTGAAAGGTAACAGATTTGAGAAAATAAACATTAAAAAGCGCAGATTTGGTGATGCAAAATATCACTAAAAATCGCTAAAGCTTAATAAAAAAAAATATTGTCTTTTGTGCATATTTTTTGCACTTTATTTACAATTAAAAAATGCAATAGTTTTCAAACAAAGAGCTCAAAATTGGCAACACTAAAAGCAAGCTACTCTCATTTAGCAACATTTCATCTCAAGAAAGAGTGATGTTATTCCAGCCTTCCTATTGGCTCTCGCTTCTCCCTCTCGCTTCCCCCAACCATTTAACGAATATTCCTTTCCTTTTTAAAATGCGCTTTTATTTAGCAAGTAAATTAATAATAAAAACTTTTTATTATTTCATTTAAATTCACACCTCACTGGTTTAGCCCTCTTCAAAGTGTAACTTCTCTAAAGTAGTTACTACTTAGGATCCGGACGAGGAAGGTGCATGATAATTGCATGTTTAGAGTTTATTCTTTATATATATAAATATATATATATATATATATATATATATATATATATATATATATATATCACAATAGATATAGCAGTAAGCACAAGATAATATAATTTATTAAAAATCTATATATATATATATATATATATATATATATATATATATATAAACATTTCTATATATATATATATATATATATATATATATATATATATATATATATATATATATATATATATATATATATATATATATATCACAAAGAAAAACTGCTCAAATAGACAAGTTTAGGGTCCTCAAAACCGGTGTCAAAATTGAGCATGCAAAGTCGTCAAAATGACAAGTTTTCAAATGTCAAAAAGAGGAAAAATAATTCTCAACTGAGTACTTTTTCTGTGAGTAGTTAATTGTCAATCTGATGAAAACAAATTACTCTATTTGAATAGTTTTGTATGCTCAATTTTGACACCGGTTCTGAGGACCCTTAAACTGTTCACTTTATATATATTTCCTTAAGAAACGTAAATTATATACTATAGTATATATATATATATATATATATATATATATATATATATGTATACAGAAAAATATGTATCTAAACACCTCATATATATATATACTTCTTCTCTACCACGCGCTATCGATCTATATATATATATATATATATATATATATATATATATATAACTATAATATATATATATAAAAACATATCTATCCATACACATCGCACTACCTTACTTATATATATATATATATATATATATATATATATATATATATATATATATATATATATATATATATATATATATATAAACGGCTTTGGTATTAAGCACCATTGCCACGCTAACAGTAACATTTGTTAGCTTTAACTCACAGAATTAATAAAAATAACTTTAATGTAAAGCGAAGTTTAAAAATAAATATTGATAAGATATAATATAAAATTTTTAACTTATACTCTTTCTCTTAATTAATACTTGTTGAACTATTAAAAATAAAATAAGGCCTAAAAGGACTTAAGGTAACTATTTTAAACACTGAAGCATTTGGAACAAACAATTTCATAAATTAATTTGCGAAATAATAATTCATGATTAGGCCAATGAGTGATAGAAATATGGATTTTGATATAAAAAAATTTAAATATATATATATATATATATATATATATATATATATATATATATATATATATATATATATATATATATATATATATATATATATATATATGGGGAACAGTTTCATACTTCTCATTTTGACAAGTTTAAAGTTTTCTCTGACCGAAATGTACTCAATTATCTCTTCAGCGACAACTGAGAACCTATAAACTGTTCAATTTGAGTAAATTTTGACAGTTTTTCTTTTTGTATATATATATATATATATATATATATATATATATATAATAATAATAATAATAATAATAATAATATATCATATCATATAATAATATAATATGTATATATATGTATAATCTAATAATATAATAATAATATGTATTATGTATATATATATCTATTTATGTAATAATAATAATATGCTTTATATATGTATATAATATATAATATAATATGTAATAATATGTAATAATAATAATATATAATATATATATATATATAATAATATATATAATATGTTTATATATATAATAATAATAATAATAATAATATAACATAATAATAATAATAATAATATACAATAATAATAATAATAATAATATAATATATGTATGTATAAATATAATATATGTATATATAATTTATATAATAACATAATATAATAATAATAATAATAATATATAATAATAATATATGTATATATGTATAACTCTGCTATATAATAATGTTGTATTAATAGATGGAAATCTTTGTAATAATACGTATGTATATATGTATGTAATATAATAATATATATATAATAATATATATGTATATATATAATAATATAATATATATAATAATAATAACATATCATCAAGATATAATAATATAAAATCTGTATGCAATAATAAAAATAATATATATATATATATATATATAATAATAATAATATATATATAATAATAATAATATGTAATAATATATATATAATAACTCTTCTTCTTCTTAATAATAATAATAATATATATATATATGTTTATATATATAAATTAATAAATAAAATTTCATCATTATCCGACTCCTCCGCCCTCCTGTAGATTATATCCGGTTAAATCTCTATAAATATAATAATATGTATATATAATAATATGTATATGTAATATATATTAATAATAATAATAATAATAATAATATATAATATATATATATGTATATCTACTCTTCTAATAATTTCTAACAATAATAATAATAATATGTAATAATATATATATATATAGTATAATAATAATATAATAATAATAATAATAATAATAATAATAATATAATATATATAATATATATATAATAATATATGTAATAATAATAAATATATCATATATATATAATAATATAATAATATAACAATATATATATATACACATGTTTATAACAACCAATAATAATAATATAATAATATATATATAGATAATATGTAATAATATATATATAATAATAATAATAATAATAGTAATAATATATAATAATAATATAACAATAATAATATATGTAATATTAATAATAATAATAATAATAACAACTCTTCTTCTTATGTATGTATGTATGTAATAATAATAATATATAATATATATAACAATAATAATAATAATAATAATAATAATATATAACTATAATAATAATAATATATGTATGTAATGGATAGCGCTTTGCATGTGATTTGAGACGGAAGGAGACTGAAATAGTCGCTTTGTTTGTATGCTGCTAGCAAATCCAAAATACCTGTTCTTAACAATTTAGAGTGGATAATATTGTCCAGTTGTGTAAGTCTGAAAATAAGAAAGAAATATTAAAAAAGCAGCAAATCAACACCTACAATTAGAGATGCTATATATTTTATAGTTGACATAAAACCGCTCTTTAGAAAATATATGTGATAAACCTGTAGCCTGAACAATCATCATTATTGTGAAAATTCTTGCAGGAAAGAGAAAACTGACTATTGATTACATGGCGCAAACTTTGGCCTAACAACGAAGATTTAACAGACTTGAAAATGAGTATATGTATAGTGTATTGACATATCTCTTTAATGGACTTGAAAATGAGTATATGTATAAAGTAGTGACATATCTTAATCCAAGCTAAGGGTAAATTTTTCTCATTCTGATCAAGTAAAATATTTTTAGCTCTGCTTTGTGTGACATGTGAAATTTCATCATAGGCATTTAAGGGGATGATAAACCAGAGAATGAGACGAAAGTTAAGCTCTAATACCTTGTTCCAGTGCGCGTACATCATAACTGCGACTGAGTATAACTCTAACTTCAAATGAGTGAGGAAAAAGAGGAAGTATCTATAAACACCACATGCCTGAACTTCGAAAGAATATCACAAAGAAAAAAATACTGGGTCACAGGAAGATGCTTAAAATAATGGATATAAAAAAGCAAAAGTTTCCAGATTTGGAAAAAGTTGATGCAAAATCTTAAGCTACACTCCGGTAGAGTTGCTATTGGACACTCTTCAATGCAGTTAGACGCTTATCTACTTAGAGACAGACATGGTCGACTTCATTGAGACATCCGAAAAGCTTTATTTTAAAACATAACCTACCCATAATAAAATTTGATTATTAACGAGGAATAAAGAAAGATAATAACATAAATATTAAATTAATAACTTTAAAAAGGGGTGAGAGGTTGGGAAAGTAGATAGTGGGATGAATGAGAACTGAATCCCCGTCGAACATCCTAGGTACACACTATGTATGTCAAACTCTTCAATATTTTACAAAGAAAATCTTACAGTGGTGTCCTCGTGGGTCGCAAATGTTTACACACACACACACACACACACACAAAAAAATAGAATTTCTTCTTTTATGCTATATATATATATATATATATATATATATATATATATATATATATATATATATATATATATATCTATATATATATATATATAACTCGTATGCTACGCAATAGATGATCAATCTCTTTTGGGATATGCTGATCCACGCAAATTTCAAAAATTTTGAGGATAAATCATCACAAAAAAAAAAATTTTAAATTCTTTAACAAAATCTTTATTAAATATTAATATTTCAAAAGATTTATTCGTTTAATTATTTATATTTTATTTTTGTTAGATAAAAATAATACTTTCGTTTTACAATTAATTTGATGTAATTTCAATTTCAATTAAATATTATAACAATTAATTCTTTGCAATTATGATTCTACAATAAAAATCTTGGGTTAATATTCATATTTAAAAACATAATTTATTATTTTTAACATTTTATTATTTATAATTAATTTATGCAGGTGATATTTAAAAAATTATTTAAAATCATATAATGAAGAGTAAAAAATTGAAATGAAAGCCCAGAATATTTTAAAGGAGCAAAAAGAGTATGCAACCCTATGCAGGTATTATCTCTTGTGTTTTTATATTTGTTGTATTTTACTATTTGTTTTATCTTTATTCAATTGATGCATTATATATAAATATATATATATATAATATATATATATATATATATATATATATATATATATATCTTTATATACCTTATATATATATAACTCTATTATAACATATATACTATATATATATATATATACTTTGCTATATGCTGCTATATCTTTATATGCTGCTGCTGCTGCATATATACTTATATAGCATATGCGCGAATAGGAAAACAATACTATGGCCCTCCACATATTAAACTTTTATTGGAAATAACAACGTTTCGGAAATCGTAATTTCCATCATCATGTGAATACACTATAAAATAAAACAATAATAGTTTTAAGTATACAAAATTCTATAAAAATTTTAAGTGACTAATTATTTAAATTTAATATAGTATAATATATATAGTACGGTATACATTAGAATTAATCCATAAACAAATCAAAGTTCACATATTTACAAGGATGGATCATAATTAGAAGAAATATAAAACGTAGCTCTCCATCAGTAAATAACTTAGATTATACAAAATAAAAGCAATTAAATGATTCAAAAATTCTGTATTAATGGTAACTAAATTAAAATGGAATATTAAATTATTAACAACATCAGAAAAATTCTTAAACTCACCAGACAAGTCTCAGACATCTCCAAGTTTCATATTAACGAATGTAAACAAACAAACTCCATATTTAAAGAGAGTTAAATTAGCTGTAGTTTAAATGGGTCTGAATCAC
>JABUQX010057863.1:17500-20000 GCA_015478945.1 Trachelipus rathkii
TTGCTTTAGAAATTTCCCTAAGTTTTACAGCATTGAAAAGTGATTTTTCACTTGCTTCATATATTACCTTGGTAGTTTTGTTCCTTTTTGTCACTGAGGAAAATCTTTTCCCTTTTTTTCTCTTAAATGGTTATCCGGTTTGGTGAGCCTAAAATAAAGGTCAGTGGTTTTTATTGGTGTCAATCACAGTTTTCTAGCGTTCAGGTAGCTGTATTTTCGTATCAAAGGCTAGATTTGCAAGGATGTGAAAAGCAGTGAACATAAATGCGCTGGATTTTTTTTATAAATTGCCCGCTTGAACACATGCTAAATTTCCACATTCATTTCTGCTTCTGCATAATTTTTAAATTATTGTCCAATCAGAGAGGCGCAATTTATTCAAGCACCTTCTAGACAAGATTCCCAGCGCATCAACTTTTGTAGTATTATACTCCGCTAGATTCCTCTACCACAATATCTAAGAAAAACTCACAAAGAACATATGTTTTCCTGGTTCTATCATTATTCCTCGTTAATTTGCCAATGCTTATTATATTACTTTAATTTCTGGAAATAAAACTGGAGATAACTCAAAAACATCGGACAAAATTTTGGATCTCAAAATTTCTAAATTTCTAATTAATACTCTCGAAACGCTTGGCTACCGCCTATATATATATTATATATATATATATATATATATATATATATATTTTATATATATATATATATATATATATATATATATATATATATATATATATATATTATATATATTATATATATATATAATAATCTTCATCCTCATCCACCTCCTTTCCCAGATTTTGGGTGAGATGTGTTCGCATGCACTGGGCAACAGAAAAGTAATAGAAGATAATGATTGCAAGTCTAAAAAGAAAGTCCAGCCTTACAGCCACCCCTTTATACCTTTAAGTGAAAAGGAAATCACCCTAAGAGTTTAGGGTATCTTCAAGGGACCCTCCACTCTGTCATACTCGTCAATGTAAAGGTTATCCCTGAGCAAGGCCACAAACATACTACAACAAAACCGGTCATTCACCTCCTGTTTTATGCATCCTAACCTTTCTTCTACGCAAATTCGCACATTCCTGTCCTTCAGGCAATTCTTTTCTGACTGAATCAATCTATTTTCTTCGGATCTCACCCAGTGATTCCAGCAACACTCACAACTATAGTCCGCTTAACCAACCGTACTATCTCCATCTTTCAATATGACCAAACATCTCAAGTACTCTCGTTTATTCTCTCATTTACTACTTTCTTCAGGTGGCACACAACTCCTAATCTGCGTTCAGTCTCATTATCCCTGGTCTTCTCACATCCTAACTCGCCCTAAGAATTCCATCTGCAACACTTGTACCTTAGATCTATAACCTTTTTTATTCAGACATGTTCACTATTATACATTAT
Organism: Trachelipus rathkii; assembly: GCA_015478945.1. Taxonomy (NCBI): domain Eukaryota; kingdom Metazoa; phylum Arthropoda; class Malacostraca; order Isopoda; family Trachelipodidae; genus Trachelipus; species Trachelipus rathkii. The sequence goes on from JABUQX010057863.1 coordinate 18,914, forward strand.
TACAGGTGCCACATCCCTCATGCACAACCCTACGCACTCAAAGATTATTTCTTTACATCCACCAAGAAATTCAATTGCAACCAGTCACCTTCGCACATTCACAACTTTTTAATATACATTCTGCATATGCTATTTCCCTTTTTCATCCTACGTGTATCTTAAATATTTAAACTCAGACACTTGGTTTCCAGTTGCCTTCACCTATCCCAACATAACTTCACACTGGACTGTCCGCCACTCACTACTATAACCTTAGTTCTTATCTACATCTTACTTACAAACCCCTCCTTTTAGCACACCCTGCCAAAACCTCTATTCAACTTATCTCAAATCTCCTTCATGATTGGCAACAACAAAACAATCATCTGTATATAATAAGTATTGCAGATTCCAACTCTTCCATTCTCCAATCGTTCTAACAACCTTCCCCTACACTACCTCTAATTCTTTCATAGACCCATCCATACACAAATTGAAAAACACATAACACATCCCTTCACCACTCTTGCTGATAATATTAAACAATCATTTTCACTCCATTTATTCTTACACACGCTCCACTATCGTCATAACAGGTTTTGATTCCATTCAGAGCCTACCAAACACTATATTCACTCAACAACGCATAGAATACTACCATAATTATATCAATGCGCCTTTGTGCAAACTAATAGAAACATTACAAATACAATTTTAATTTTTCTACTCTCTCATTTTTCTCAATTTGTTTCAACGTAAAAATTTGATCCACACATCCCTTTACCACCTCTAAATGCACTTGTTCTTTCACAATCAAAGTCATCAGCTACTTGACGACACTCTTTCGACCAAAATTCAGCCAATTCTCCAACAACATTCAATAAACTAATTCCCCTATAATTTCATTCAGTTGCCCCTTATCCCCATTACATTTATTTCTAGGTTATATTAATTCCTCCTCCATAAACGTTTTGGTTAACAGACTTCAAATCCATTCAATCACCATCTCACCTCCGTTTTTGATCTTTCACCAGTAATTTCATATATGCCTGCAGATTTCCATTCTTCAAATTTTTCTCACTCTACTGCAATTCTGTTATCCATATCT
>JABUQX010057865.1:0-2500 GCA_015478945.1 Trachelipus rathkii
CATTTTGGACAGATTCAGGAATGGAGTTCAAGGGTAGCGGGTTTCAGGAGATGCTCTGGGAGTATGGTATAAGCTATTACAATACATTTTCCGTAAACAAAGCTGCCATAGTTGAAAGAGTACAGCGTACTATTAAAGAGCGCATGCATAGGTATTTTACTAAGATGAACACTTTTAAATATATTGATATACTGAATGATCTGGCTTATTCCTATAACAGGTCTTACCATAGAACTATAAAGTCAACTCCTTTAGAAATGTCAAAAACGAGAGGTTATACATCGTATAGGGGTGAAAAAGAAAACAAAATAAAAGATAATTCAGGAATAAAGGTAAACGATTATGTAAGAGTATCTCGAACAGCAGAAAGATTCAGAAAGGGTTATGAAGCCGGATGGACTACGGAAGTTTTTAAAGTTCACAATATCCGACCACTAAGCCGTGACAGTTTAAAGCTATATTATCTGGAGGATTTAGATGGTGAAAAAATAAAAGGAGGGTTCTATAAACAAGAAATACAAAAAGTCAGGTTCAATCCTGCAACTCACGAATATAAAATTGAAAAAATATTAGGTACAAAAGGTAAAGGAAAAAATAAACAGGTACTGGTGAAATGGCGTGGGTATCCTGCTAAGTTTAATACTTATATAAAAGCAAGTGAAGTTAAGAATCATTAATCAGTTGATATTATAATCATGGAGAGGTTAGATCACTTTTATTTAACTCTACCATCTTCAGCATCCATGGATTTACATCCTGATAATAATCTCGCTGATTTCACAACTGAACTAGTTAACCATGTTTACATTGAACGGCCAGAGTATGAAGTGGGATTATGTGAAATGATATTAAATACGGACATAGAAAATTTACCACCTGCTCTATTCTGGATGACAGTGTACAGAAGTGTAGAATGTGTTGAAACTATATTACAAGCGGAAGGTACACGTTATCTGAAAAGGACTACAATGGCCAAAAAGCTGAATACGGCTACATTTGCTACAAAAGAATACTTCATTGAAGAATTTGCTCTGCGAAGAGCTTATTTTAAATCAGTACCTGCTATTTTTAGTCATTTAAACGAACTCTTTGATATGAGTATTATGTGCAAGGATCTGTTATACAAAACTGACATGCGAACCAATGAAGATAAAGTAATAATATCTTTAAGATCAAAAGCAAGTGTAAATCTGCGAGACCGTGATACGTTTTTTCTCGAGCGATCACAATGGCAGCGAAAACATATTCGTAAAAGGTTTGGTGAACTGGATATACTTCATGATATCCCTACTATGCTGAAGAGGGTTATACTATCTGTGGAGAATAAACCCTTAACTTGGCATGAACAAAAAGATGACGCAGACCGAGTACTGCATTATACATGTACCCCCTCCGAGATGCTCAGCCGCCCTGGCCTAGCGTACATCTACACCGATCTTGTTTCACATCAGTATGTAGGTAACGTTACAGCCCCTTTGTTACGCGTTGTCCACCTTACTGATAAGGTGATCACCTTTCCGAATGTTCATTACCTTCCTCTAAGTAAAGCCCAAATTTGCTCTATAAGGGTATACATTAAAGACGTAGAGGGGAATGCAATCCGTTTTACACCGGGAAGTCTAATTTGTAAAATGCGTACGGCGGAAAAGGTATTACTAGACTTTATACGTGAAGACACTATATCGAACTTGTGAGGTACGGTTGCATCTATTTAAATCAATGCATAGTTGGTTTCCGCTCATTCAATAACTATCTCTTATACTGCAAAGTTTAGTTAAAAGAAATCCTCTAGTTGTTGAAAATGAGGGCTGAGAGGTACTTTGTTGGCTCAAGATTACAGCGCGGTTATGGCGTATCTGGATTTTTTGCCCGGCTCTTGAGAGGTGCAATGCCTCTTTTGAAACGCAGCGGGACCTATTTAGGTAAAAAAGCTGTAAAGGCTGGTATAGAAACATTGCACGATCGCTAGCGGTGAGGATCCAAAGTTATCTTTGAAACGTAGACTAGCCGACGCTTCCGACGTTATGTTAAATGACGTTAAACGCAAAATCAGGAAAAAAATGACAGGTCAGGGCTTAAAGAGAAGAAAAAGGTCAAGGTCAGTCAAGGTCAAGCCCAAAAAAGTTAAAAAACATTCACGACCAAAAATGAAGAAAAAGAAAACGAAGAAGCGGAAACGGAAGAACGCTTCGGGTTATGGCACGAAAAGCATGACGAATAAGAAGCGTAAGATACGTAAAAAGCGCAAAAGAAAAACACAGAAACGTAAAAATCAAAGGGATATTTTTTCATTGTAAATAATAAAACTTAAAATTAAATAAAATAAAAGAATATTGTTATAATAGCGTTTCAATGTATGATTCCTCATTGTATTCCATTTATTTTAAAAGAAAACTATAATAATATTTACTGTATTTACATATATATATATATATATATATATATATATATATATATATATATATATATATATATATATATATATATATATATATATATA
>JABUQX010057865.1:12500-24584 GCA_015478945.1 Trachelipus rathkii
TTTATATTTTAATTTTTTTTGTTTTACTTAATAAAAATATTAATGCTTTTCACGTTTTATTAACGTAAAATTTCGTTTTCAATACCCTATAAATGCAGCGAAATTCAGTAAATCATTACATCATCCAACCTCCCTCTGTCACCATTGAGAGTCATTGTCTTTATATCTCTTGACTATGGAGATCGCTTCGATTCGGTATATCTTTTTATTAAAATTCGCTAATGTTTTACATACCCTAACATCAGCTAAATCCAGTAAATCAATACTATCATCCACCACCCTTCCTGTTCATAGTGTGATCTATTGATCTATTGATTCAGGTCATATTTTTATTAAAATTGCTATGTTTTACATACCCTAAATCAGTAAATCAGTAAATCAAACAACCCTCCCCACTCCCCTTCACCCTCCCTCTATTGATCTATTGATTCAGGTCATATTTTTCTTTCGTATAAATAAGTTCTCTGGATAAAAGAAGGAAAAGAAAACAGGTTTTTATTTTAAAGCGTTTATAACATAAGTTGTAACTACATAATCGTTAACATATAAATTTTTAGCATCAAATATATTTACAATTTTATTAAAAGAAACATTATTTAAAAAACATATAATGAAATAAATACAGTATACACCATCATAAATTAGCCCTGATCAGTTATACTGGTATTACTCAGACGCAACATCATTGAACATATATTATAATTTTGGGCATACATATTACATAATGATTACTCAACATAAACTAAATGCAGAGGGTCAAGGAAATATACAACATATTTTATTCTTATGCAGGCCTATTCCAATGTCCATTGTTCGAACACAATCCCTAGGAGGCAAGTGTTTGAAGATAAGACCAACGAAGTCGGCGTCCATTTCACAGAACGAGTTTCATTGCAGGCAATACACACTAAAACTCTTCTTTCGTTTCCGCAAGCGCGCTTTAATATTTCTTCTTCATTTATCATTAATAATTCAAGATTATATTTCGTACTCTGTCTCTCGATGATTTCGAGGATGGTCCAAATACACCACCAGAACCGAGATTGAGGATGTCAAACTTTGACCAAATTTGAGATTCAATCCTAATGTTCCTTTTCTTAGAATATTGAGATGATAAGCATTACAAGCTGAAAGATAGCAAGTGAGATCGTAGGCATATAAATTACTGTTTTCAGCGTATTTCTTGGAGATCGACTCCTGTACCGTTGTCACTGCAACAGAACACATCTATTTCGGCAAATAAATCGTAAACAAGGACCGTGACCCATTCTGGAGAAACTGTCGAGTCTTCATATCATATCTCATAATCACGACGTATGGGTTCTGACCTTCACGTGTAAAGTGATACTCTAAGGTCGAATGGGTAAATTTTAAAAGCCAGACTTTCCATGTTTCAAGAATAAGCATCGTGTTCTACAATTCTTATTAATCACTTCTGAGGTAAGTTACCATTGACGATGTTAGGTATAATAATACTCGATAATCCTTGGGTAAAGTTAAAAATTTAGTCCTCAATTCCTCGATTGATATTTTGCTGTATCATCAAAAGAGATTTCTCTATTTCCATAACTGATTAACTGGCGCAGAAAATTTTCACTTTTACGTATAATAAAGATAAGCGTCCAAATATATTTAAAGATAGGCTTTGCGTGCTGTAGTCGTGGCTAAAGCAGCGCTTTAACATAGAGCCAAATTCAGGTGTAGATCTAGTAACCTGAATGCGGGTGTCCACTGATTGGTAGAATAATCTTTCCTGAGAGAACTGTATCACCGTTACATGGTCCATAATATTCATACCGTGTTAATTTTAGATTTAGTAGCATTTGGCTTCTTATGTTTCTCTGGCATCTTTTAAAATTGTAATACCGCACTTGATTGGCAGATGAGACTCCTTCGCATCCTGGGAATAATTTAAGTAAAGTTTCAATATAACTTCGGATAAGGGTAACTTGCATCTGATGCTCCTAGAGATGCTTCATTTAAAAACACCTCAAGTTGATTAAAAACACGTATACAGGAAATTTGTCTCTGTGGATACTATATGTTCGGTTCCTGTGAGATCTGAACCATCTTCGTTTACTAACTTGGTCTTCAGATATAAAAATACATTCGAAGGGTCAAGATATTGGTCAGATGTGACAGGGATATTGAATTCGAGAGGTACATCTGTATTTGTGATGGCATGAACAGGATTAACACTAATAAAGTTAGACTCACTCACACTGATCTGTGTAGGGTTCACTTAGAAGAGATCCAATTCACTCTTACAGCAGTCTGGGCTAGAAGGGATTGAAGAAATGCATCTTGCTGCTACAATTCGCTGGTTGTAATAATGATGAGAGACCCCCCTCTGTTTAACATTCCTTTATACTACGTATCATCGTTACAGGTTATCATCGTTTATGTAAAAAGTTACCACTCGGCATTGATATTAAAGAGCAAACACATCCATACACTTTTTCTTTAGTGGCCCTTTCCTATTCCTCTTTATAGTTTTTTTGCGGCGACCTACACCTTGACCAGTCATCTTACGCCGTATTTTTCGTTTAACATCATCTAACATTTCATCAGAAGCATCGGCTAGTCGACGTTTTACAGCTGTTCGAGGGTCGATACCGCCCATAATATCCTGGAAAGTATCTATATACCTGTCCTAGCTGCTTTTATAGCAGTTAATTTGCCTCTCTGATTTAAACACAAAGGGATAGCACGTCTGAACAACGATGCAAAAAATCCACCTAAACCATACCCCTCTGCATTCTTGAACCCCTGAACACTCGTTCCTCTTTCCATTAATTAATTATTTAACGAGCTTCCTTCTAATGGTTTTTTACCACTGCTGTCCACTTTGGGAATGAATATGCGATTACCTTCTACGCTCTTATATAAATACGAATCGAATTCAGTTGGGTCTTACTCAATGGTAAGTAGTGAACATTAGGATAACTTATAACATTTTTACCTTTATTTAAAATGAACTACTCTTACAAAAGAAGGCTTATTATCTCCATACTGATGGTCTATAATATCTGTAATAAACATAGGCCATACCATGATCTTGAAACATCTTAGAAGGCATGCATACAAAATGTAATGAGCTCTCGGTGTCATTTTTTGAGACATACTCTTCCATCGTTGGTATATAACGTATTAGATTCTTTAGAGATGGTTTGATATCGTTATTTCTTAATATTGAGTCTACATCTGAGTAACTACATTTACGAAACCAAGCTGAAGAATGGAAAATAAATAAACTTCTATCTTTCAGGTTCACTTGAGTTTAAGATTTTAAGGTGATTAAATACGTTCATCTTCGTTAACGGCTTCTATTAACCAAGAACACTCAAAATTTTTTCCATAACAGACTTGTTTTAAACTACAATTTTTGTTTAAGGCCATGAACACATCAGTAACCGAATTGTAAAGACCCCGACTTATGAAATATTTTTCATAGAAATATTTTTTTCCATCATGCTCGATAATGTCTGTCTTAGCTTTAATTTTTAACTACATTTTTAACATATTCAGTACTTCTGAATATTATACAATGCCTGAGGGGGATGTGATATATTTTCACCAGACGCAATCAAAGAAATTATTTTCACTTAAATTCCCGATTCATAACATTTCTCTCTCAAAAGTCTATAGAACATTAACAACTATCTGGGTTTGTATAGTCTGAATATACTATATTTACTTACAGGATGTAGATCATAGAGCCGAGAGACCGAGATAGCTAATGATGACATCCGTCGCTACGACATGCCTCTATCGTTATCACAGAATTCTTTCTTCATTTTTACCACCTATCGCACGACTTCTCTCCTCTCACTCACATCGCACTCATCATACACATGATTCAGGACATAAAACCGTGTGTAAATGGGTAAAGGGTTCCCTTCGACATCTCTTATATAAACCACTCTTACGGTTCTAAATTGAGCGTATTCAGAGGATAATAGTGTACATCCTAGGAAAACCTGTATATACCTCTTGCCCTCTTTAGCGAAAATGTATCACTCTTCAGTAACTGGCCTTATATAATTTCCAACATACCGGGGTTCTACAATGTCACTGTAAACATATGCTACGCCAGGGTCATGTAACATATTTGAAGGATCACACACAAAATGTAATGAATCATCGATGGTGCTTTTTGCTACAAGCTTATCTAAATACTCTCATCGTGGGGATATAATGTATTAATTCATTTAGAGGCTCTTTGATATCGTTAATTCTCAATATTGTATCATTGCGTAAGTAAGTACACTTTACGAAAACCAGTCCCTGAAGTGGTGCGAAATAAATAAAACTCTCATCTTTCAGGTTTACTAATATAGAGCATATAGGTGATTAACATATAGACTCGTTGAAATAGAATATTTATTAACTACAAATAACTAAACTATCTACATATCGACTTGATCTTAAATTGTTTGTTTTAACAGTCTGCGAACCATCGTTAGGCGATTTATAGATACCATGGTATAATATAAATATCTTTCAAAGAAATATTTTCTATCGGCTCTCTCGAGATAGCTCTCATAGTCTGTGTTAATTTTTTATTTATATTTAACATTCTCAACACTTCTAATATTTCAAAATGCAGTATGCGAATCAAGGCCTATTCTCCCACGCTCGCATCCAGGGGCGTAGCAGGGGGGGGCTGAGGGGGCTGCAGCCCCCGAAATTATCGACAGTGCACAATTTTTTCAGCTGAAAACAAATTATATATATATTATATATATATATATATATATTATATATATATATATATATAATATATACTATATATACATATATATATATATATTATATAGTATATTATATATATATATATATATATATATATATATAATATATATATATATATATATATATATAAGATAATAATGAAGCTCTTATTCAGAAAAAAAAATCGAAAGTATAGACAAACACTGGACACTCAAAATAAGAAAAATGTGAAGGAAAATAGAAGAAACTTGGTACAATAATTGAAATAAACAAGGTCTTGCATTAATTGGTTCAAGTGACTCTGGACGTATTGAATTATCAACTCCAGCTGAAAATGTCGGAAATTTTAGAAGCCTTCTTAGGTTTCAAGCAAATGGAGGTGACCAGGTTTGAAGAACCACTTACTTATCTTCCAAAAATTCAATGTATAGGAGTCCGATGATACAGAAGGAAATCATACAGTCATTTAGTCAGCTTTACAAAGAAAATAGTGAAGAAAATTAATAAAAACATTTTTTTTCAGCATTAGCTGATGAAACAACGGATATTTCCAAACAGAACAGTTTTCACTTTGTGTAAGGTACGCGATTGGTGGTGATGGAGGTGGTGATACTCCTTTTACTTTAAGAGATAATTTTTTATCATTTGTTCTGGTTTATGATATATCAGGGAAAGCATTGGCAAATGCAATTTTGGAGAGACTCGGCTATCTTGGTTTAAAACTCAAAAATTTAGGAGGCCAAGGATATGAAGGAACCTCTTCCATGAGAGGCGAATTCTGAGGAGTGCAATCTGTTATTTGGAATGAGTATCCTAAAGCTCTGTACACACATTGTGTAGCACATTGTTTAAATCTATGTCTCTCAGACTCTTCTAAAATTCAGGCAATTCGAAACGTCTTAGGATACATCTTTGAAATATGCATTTTTTTCGATCAAGTCCGAAGCGCACAAACCTTCTGGAAGATAAAATGAAAGTTTTCTAGTAACCAAAATAACAAGAGAATCAAAAAAAATGTGCGAGACCAGATGGTGTGAATGGTATGAAGCGGTTTTCCTTTTTAAAGAGACTCTTGAGCCAATACTTGCGTCACTGGAAAAAATAAAAGAATGGCCTGGTGAATTATCACAGAAGCTACTTCGTTGTTAAATCATCAGTAATTTTGAAATTTAATAATAATAATAATACGTTTAAAGTAAATTTCTTGGAATAACGTACACCTTTAAAACAGTTACAGAGTGTCCATTTTGACATTGTCAGTGCAATAAACTTAGTGAAAGACATTATTCAACTTCTCGAAAAAGATAGACAAAATACAGACACAGAGTTTAAGGGAAGGGTTCAACGCTGGAGATTTTGGGACTCTATTTTAGCCCCCACCTAAAAATGGACATAAAATTCTTAATTTTCAGACAATTTTTGATGGGGGAAAACAAGCAAACCGCAGCTTTTTTTTACCTCTATAACGTCATTTTCAGGCGTGTCTCTTTGTGTCTGTCAGCTCACTGTCTCTTGGGTTTTTCATTTTTCGCGAACCTAATTTTTTTGACATTTTTTTCGTATCACTTCTACAATTTTTTTTTTCGAAATGAACTTTCAAACTTGAAATATACAATGATTGGATTATTAACAAAATGTTAGGAGTAGTTTTTTGATTTTTGAAAAAAATTGGGCTCAGCAATGTTGAAATTTCAAAATCTACATATTTTTTTTCAATTGCTGAGTATAATTTTTCAAAAATCGAAAAACTACTTCTACAATTTTGTGCGTAATAGACCCATCTATGTATATTTCAAGTTTGAAGTAATTTCGGAAAAAAATTGTAGAAGTTGATACGAAAAAATGTCAAAAAATTAGGCTCGAAAAAAATGAAAACGCCGAAACAATGACTACAAGCAGAAAAACACCTGAAAATGACGTTTTAGAGGTCAAAAAAAGCTGCGGTTTGGTTTTTCCCTATCAAAATTGTCTAATAATTAAGAAAAGCATATTGAAAAAGCATCCTCTTTTATAAAGACGACCTTCCAGACCCTCACGAGGATACACTAAAAGGAGAGTGGTGTCTCTGGCAGCGTAAATGGCTGCTAGAAAATGAAAAACCAAAAAATGCGATCGGTGATTTGGCTAAGTGTGACAAGAGGAGGTTTCCAAACATTGCTACTCTCCTGAATATATTAGCAGTATTGCCTGTATCCACCGCAACAGTAGGAAGAACCTTTTCGACATTAAGGCGTCTGAAAGCGTATTTACGGAATCGTGTTGGAGAGGATCGCATTACAGGTTTTCCTTTACTGTCAATTCATCGAGATTCTCAGCGCAGAAGTCACAATGAAAAATATTTTGAATTCACCTCAGTCAATAAGCAAGGAAACTGAAAATGAGTATATAAAACGATAGTAAGGTTTTTATGAGAAATATGATATATATATATATATATATATATATATATATATATACTTAATATTATATATACTATATATATATATATATATATATATATATATATATATATATATATATATTATATATATAATATAGAATATATTTTAATTTTAATATATAGTTTAAAAAAAAATTTGAAATGAAACCACTTGCGAAAGTCGCAGCCCCCCCCGAAAAAAATTCCTGGCTACGTGCCTGCTCGCATCCAGTATCATTTCACATAACCCAACTTCGTACATTTCTCGTTCGCACGTTTCTATATGGACTCAATAACTCTGCATAAGTCTGATTATTTTATTTTCCGGATAATAACTCCATATGAAGCGATGACGCAACGCCTTAAAATAGAAATGATCTTCACCTCTCCATGTTCACAAATGTAAACACTGATCAATGTTTCTTAAGATCGCTGGCATTTATATAACTGTTAAACTTCATTGGGTAAACCTACCCATTTGACAAGATACTGCTTATTTTTACCTTTCCCTTTAGAACCTAATATTTTTTCCTATTTTATACTCGTGACTCTTAGGACAAATCGTATTTTCTGTATTTTCTTGTTTATAGAATCCTCCTTTTATTTTTCAACCATCTAAAATCCTCAGATAGTATAAGTTTAACCTGTCTCTGGGAATTCTCTGATGGTTCTCATCTTAAAAAACTTCTCTCGACCATCCAGCTTCAAACCCTTTTCTGAAATTTTCAATCAGTTCTGGATACTCTCACATAATCTCCTACTTTAAAACCCGTGTTCTCCTTTATTTTCCCTTTGGATTGAATAGACGTAGCAAGCGCCTTTCGGCTCCTTCACCCATCTCTAATAGGTGTACTTCTTAAGTGTTCTATGATAAGAACGATTATAGAAGTAAGCCAGGTCTTGTAGTATATCGAAATATTTAAATGTAATTCATCTTCGTAAAATATCTTATGCATTCTTTCTTTTATAGTTCGTTGTACTCTTTCAACTATTGCGCTTTATTAACTGAAAATGTGTTGTAATACCCTATGTTATACTCAGTAACTATTTCCTGAAACTCTTTACCTAAAATTCTGAACTTTATCCTGTTCATATCGATTTGAGGATATCTGTCCTCTTCAATTTATAATTTCTCTGACAGCTGTAGCAAGTCTTTGATTTTTATCTTTTAAAACCCTTAACCAAAATACCTGCAATATACATCTATCACAAAAGAATATATTGTTAACCTTCATTGTAAGAATTTATATTTATCATCATCAGTCAAGTCCTACGTTGCCATAAAACGATAATCTAAATGTGTGCTATGGTTTTTCTGTGTTTGGAATTTTTTCGTATAAGGTTTATGAAGGGTAAACACATCCTTCCTCGCCTTCTAAATATTTTTTTTCATTCCTTTTTTTTTTTTAATCTGTGGAAACTTTGAAGCAAACCTTGAAAACCCCCCGTAACTTATGGCTGTTCACATCAAGTAATATTTATCGACCTCTTCCTTAGCCTCCATGATTCCCAATGACATTAACAATAAAAATTATATTCATTTATACTGAAAGGTGATATAAAAAAACAAATGTATATATGAAATATTTTATTTTTTTAATTACAAAATAATATTAACTTTTTTAAATTACAAGTCTAAAAACATAGCAAGTGTCATACTGAAAGATAACAATAGGTTATATGCATAATTTTTAAATTACAAATAATACACATATAAAAAAATTATGAACTAATCCATTTTTGAAGCAAGGTATGGTTTTTTTCTTATTCTTCTACAGTGACGTGATGTACTTCTACTTAACAGCTTTAATCTATCCGATGCAAAAGAAGTACCGGCAGGACTTGCATCAGGTCTAGGAGATATTGGAATTTATCCAGATCCGCCTATCTTTGTTTATTTTGGATTAAAGTTCTCGGAAAATTAATAGACTGAAGTTCTTGTTTTGAATCTGTTTCCATCCAGCTACCAGGAGTCTCTCCAAATACCACGACAGAGTAGATTCACGAATCAGTCAACAATCAACTTCGATCACCAGCTATGACTTCTCCCTCAATAATGTTTGACCGAGTTCATTCCATGTAATCTGTCTTTTAAAATATTATATAGAGCTATACCCCGTTTTTCTTACACCTCATTGGCAGCTTTTCCTTGAGTACAGATGTTTTAAAATTATCTTCCTCTTTTTCACCATAGGCTTAGTATCTGCTACTTAGAGCTGAATCTTCCTTAGGTGAATTTTAATAAACTTTTAAGATCTATCTCAATCTTTTGTATAGCCATTTTGGATCATCAGGGTTCTTTTTTCACATGAACTGTTAACATAGAGTTTTAATAATTTGCTGCAATTCCCTCTCGTCAATTACTTCTATCTACTCACACTTGAGGATCAATAAATCTCAAGAGGCTGCTGTGAATCAATGGGGTGATAAGGGTTATAGCTGAACTGTGCCAACCGATGGATTGATTGAGGTTGTTCGAAACGTAGTCGTGGCCGATGGTCGTTGTGGATTCAAAACACCTGTTGTTGTTGTTGTGTTTGTTGTTGTTGTTTTGTTGTTTGTTGTGTTGTTGTTGTTTTTTGTTGTTGTTTGTTGTTGTTGTTGATGCCTGTTGTTGTAGTTGTTTTTGTTGTTGTTCGTAGTTGTTGTTGTTTTGCTGTTGGTTGGTGTTGTTGTAGAGGTAAGGTGTCCTGTGTAATATTTCATCTTCTCATAATCGCTGTAGGGTAAAACCGCTACCTTCTTCATCATTGATTGAGCAATCCAATTGCTCATCAGATGGACTATAACGGAAAAGAGTAAACGGTAGGAACACACCTCCACCTTTCTGTAATAAGCTTCTTACAGCTTTTCTTACGTTCCCTGCAAGTTTTTTAATGATGTTTTTATAACGACGTAGCTTTACCTTCTTAGGTCTGTTTAAAGGAACATTTCCTTTTTATAAGATTTATGCATACTTCTCTATACATTGTATAAATTTTCATCTTCACAGAGATAAGCTTACGTTTTTCAGAAGGTTTCAGGGTTTTAAATTTTTCTCATAAGAGGTAAATACTCTGCTACTAGAGTACTCATTATAGGTATGTATACTGTTTCAATCTCGTTAGGTAAGATATTTTTAACGCAGTAACACTCTATGTGTGTTCTTAGGATGAAGCTCGCAGAGTAATAACCATGAGGTATAGATTGTAAGCTTCTTATATACTTTAAGAATTCTTTACGTTGAGTAGGGAACTTTTGGGTAGCCACAACATTGATCTGACCATATCCCTTCTTTGACCAAACAAGGATTAAATACTGTGTGTTTAATGACAACATCCCTTATATACTTATTCTGATGAAAGATATTCTGAGTTATAAAAAATACTGTGATTTTTAAAATGATGAGAGTAAACTGGTGAAAGTTTCTTGCTATAAACTCCTCATTCAATTTAAATGCTATTAAATCATCAAAGGATTATAATTTTATGTCCTGGTAATCATTGAAGAGCTTTTATGTCATATAACCCTTCGTGAAATTGGATTACATCTTTGTAATCTTTAAACTTTTCTTGGTAAACACTGTAACACCATATGATTTTAACAGGTTGCTGTTCGAAAATCTCAACCTCTTTTAAAATGTTTAATAACAGAAAGGTTTTCCCACACCCTGTAGGACCAGACACAAGACATGTAGCAGGTGCGAGGAACATAAATTTACCAACATCCATTCTAGATTGACATCCGAACACTAATGAATAAGAAAAGGTTTGCACTTATGTTATAAATGGTTCACTAGCTCAATAGAGCAATAGATATGGATTGGGTAGGAAGAGGAGGGGAGGATATTGGAATCAATGATTTACAGATTTGCTGTTTTTTGGTATGTAAAACATGACCTGAATCAATAGATCAATAGAACAATAGATCATGGATGGGTAGGAAGGAGGAGGGGAGGATACTTGGAATCAATGATTTACAGATTTGCTGTTTTATGGTATGTAAAACATGACCTGAATCAATAGATCAATAGATCAGTAGATCAATAGAGGGAGGGTGAGGGGGGAGTGGGGAGGGTTGTCTGATTTACTGATTTACTGATTTAGGGTATGTAAAACATAGCATTTTTAATAAAAATATGACCTGAATCAATAGATCAATAGATCAATAGATCAATAGATCAATAGATCACATATGAACAGAAGGGTGGGTGGATGATGGTATGATTTACTGATTTACTGATTTAGGGTATGTAAAACATAGCAATTTTAATAAAAATATGACCTGAATCAATTGATCAATAGATCAATAGATCAATAGATCAATAGATCAATAGATGGACAGAGGGAGGATTGGATAATTGTAAGACTTACTGATTTACTGATTTATGGTATGTAAAAACGTAAATTTTTACGTTATAAACATGAAAAGCTTAAATTTTTTTAGTAAAAACAAAAATAAATTAAAAATAAAATAAAAAATAATAAATTTTTGAAAAAAATTAAGTTAAAAACAGAACACGTTTTCATTCTCGTACCAGATCGCACATGCAGGACGCGGGGGGCGAGCGCACGCGCCCCTTCCGCGTCAGTTCGCGCCGGTGGGAGAGCCTGCGGGCGCGCACACGTGCCAGTTTCACGGCGGATTGCACTGGCTGGCGAGCCTGCGGGCGCGCTCACGCGGCGATCCCTGGGCTTGGTGACACAAAACGCATTGCCATGAGGGAGCCTCAAACACCCTTAGTCGAATTCTACATCCTTATAATTAATATATATTTTAACACCAATATTGTATTATTATACATATATTTACTATCCCAGCACCGCAACGGAGCCAGCACCGGTGCCACTTGTCAACTCAACTTCCAGAGTTCAACTCCTTCTCCTACTTCTATACACTCCCAATTTCAGCCTTCTATGATCCATTTAATTTTTTAGGGGGATGGGGACCCC
>JABUQX010057866.1:0-5000 GCA_015478945.1 Trachelipus rathkii
TAGCGATATCTTTCAGTCGTCTTCCACTTGTACGTTCGGAAATGGGCAACATGTCGACCTCACGGACCTGTGTGTAGAAAAACTGTACGCTTGTTTGGGGAAACGAATCACGAAGCACTGCCAGATGGAGGAATCTTTCATCTCTCTCGGACGTCGCCTCGGGCGACCCATGACCATGTTCGTTACGTTGCTGGATGCCGAGTCTCCCTGAACCGACGGAAGATTCGACGACCGTCAATTGGTTACCCAACCATGAGTTGCTGAGCCACCTGTCTCTGAGAATGGCCTGCTTCCGGCAGTGTGTGATAACTCCTATGGCACGTTTCTCTTCTCTGACGATGTCTTTCCATTTGTGACAGTCTTCGGTGTCAAGCTACACTTACAGCATAGGGTTTGTTTCGTAGTTGGTTGGTGTCTTGCCATCCCATCTTGTTCTCCTATGAACGTACTTTCGGAACTTCGCAATTTGGTTGTTGTCTTATTATGCCATTAGTTGCCCATACACGTTTGTAGTTACATACGGTATTAGTACACTCAAAGTTTAGTTAAAACAAACCCTAGCTCTACATTTCAAAAAATGAATTTACATTATATTTACGGATGATGCATTAAATTTGTCCGCGAGTTTTAGTATACTATATAATAATATATATTATATTATAATATATATATATATATATATATATATATTAATATATATATATATATATATATATATATATATATTATATATATATATATATATATATATATATTATATATAGTATTACAGTGCCGAATCCAGAAATTTTTTTCGGGGGGCCAGACAAAAATCGTTTCTTATATATATATTAATATATAATATATATATATATATAATATATAATATATATATATATATTATATATATTAATATATATAACTATAATATATATATAAATATATTATATATATATATATATATATAAAGCTGGAGGGACCAAATATTAAATTTCTAAGAAAAAAATGGGAATAATTTATTTAAATTACTAAAATCACCTTTCCTAGATTGTTAAATTTAATCGCCGGGCCATGAGAGTGAGCAAAGCGGTTGTTATAAGATCTTCAGTTTTTATTTCATATTTCCAATGTAGTAGAGGAGTGCAAAATCTTTTTTTCAATAGATTTCTCAGTTAGGTTTTCAGGAAGTCTATGTGAAAAACTTTCTTTTCTATGTAGCAGTTAGACAAGGTAAAATTGCCAGTTATTTCAACAAATGCTAAATATTTGGAAAGTGTGACTGCGAACAAGAAACTATTCCGTCTATTGCTGTTTTTGGACGATTGGGCTGTGATGCCATTCAAACTTCCATAAATCCCATTTCGCTTTTACCAAATCTTCATTGTGCTTTCGAGATCTTCCTTGTAAAATATTACACAATACTTTTATCTTCTCATATTGTACATTACACCTGCTCGGTAAGACAAATTGCAAGGAAGATATAATTTCTTTATGATTTAAAAACCTCTCTCCTAATGCTGATATTAAATCATTCAAAAATCTTATAAAAATGAATGTGCGATATTAAGTCTGTGGGTTGGAAGAAGAAGGAATGTTTGGTATATGTTGCATTTTCTTGATGGCTTCAAGCTTAGTTTTAACTAAAAGACTTACGAGATTTGTTCCTAACTGCGACGAATTATATAAAATTAATTTACCTCTTCATTTTTTATTTATTAACGGATATGATGGTTAAAATTTTTTAGTGTTTACAAAAAATTTGGGGGGGCCATGGCCCCCCTGGCCCCCCCTAAATACGCCACTGTATATATATATATATATATATATATCTAAAGCTATCCATACTTATAATATATATAATATATAATATATATATTATGATAGTAATATAGTATAAGTTATATTGATATGATACTAGAAACTTGGAGATCTTTATTATAATATCTATATTATATCTCATTATATATATAATGTTATATAAAATATATACTATACTAATATATATATATATATAAATATATAGTATATATTATATATGTATATGATAATATATATATATATATATATATATATATTATATATATATATATATATATATATAATAATATATATATATAGTACATATATATATAATTAACATATATATATATATAATAGCCTAATATATATCATATATATATTATATATTACTAGTATTATATATATTATTATATTATATAATAATATATATATATATATATATATATATCATATGATATATATATAGACTTATATATATATAGTATAGCAGGCCGGCGACTCGTGTATCCAGGAGCGATGGAGCGACCGCTCCTCCTTCATTAATTAAGCATAAATTCTGAATAAAACACTTAATTAAAACACCATGTTTTCAATTAATGATAAATAATGAATGCAAATTTAAAAACGTTTTGTAAAAAGGCAGAAACTTACGATGGTTTCAATTAAATATAAGAAATCGAATAAACACTCGTATCAAGTTGTAGCAATAGTTATTTGAAATTTTCTATTTATAAAAGAAGTCGGGAGAGTGAGCGAAATCGTTTTCGCTCCAATCTTACTCCTATAGTCATGTAAAAATTATACGTCTGGCAGTGATACAATAAAATATACAAGTTTGGAGCGATTAGCGTGTTCGCCTTGTAAATTGTGTACAGTATTCATTATTATATTATTATTATTATTATATTATTTTTAGTTATTATTATTATATTTTATATTATTATTCTTATTATTATTATTATTATTATTATTATTATTATTATTATTATTATTATTATATTTATATTATTATATTTTTATTAAATATCTTATATATAATGGTGTAATAATATTTATAAACTATAAATGTTTTATAAATTATAGTATTTAGTTTATATATAAATATAAAATTACTATAAATATATATATATTATATACTCAGAGGTTGAATTTTTTTTAGGACTTTCTCACGAATGCGACCTTATTTTCGCATCCGCTCAGAGAGCTCTGTATTAGATTGAAATTATTGGAGACTTGTTATAAACAAAATGATATTAACATCCGAACTGTAAACATGCTTTTTGAACATAGAGAGCCATTGTTAGAGTGCTTGAAAAAAAATTTCGAACGAAAGCAAACAAGGGGAAAAAAATCAAAAAAAGAAAAAAAAAAAAAAAATAAAAAAAACAAAAAAAAAAAAAAAAAAAAAAAAAAAAAAAAAAAAATAAAAAAAAAAAAAAAAAAACATTAAATAAAAAAAAAAAAAAAAAAAAAAAAAAAAAAAAAAAAAAAAAAAAAAAAAAAAAAAAAAAAAAAAAAAAAAAGAAACAAAAAAAAAAAAAAAAAAAAAAAAAAAAAAAAAAAAAAAAAAAAAAAAAAAAAAAAAAAAAAAAAAAAAAAAAAAAAAAAAAAAGGAACACAAAATGGCTCGACCTCACGCATCTGAGTATCTACTTTTGTATTTGGCGCACCGTTTTCGCATATAATGCAACACGTAGATGTTTCTATAATAAAGTTCAATCAAGAAATCAGACTGCGTTCTCATAAAACACAAGCTTGTGAGTGAATAACCAATTGACTTATTTTATATTAGGAAACAGAATGACCCACATATGGTACTACCATAATGACGGGCGAACGTTATGATGTTTGTGAGGTGAAGAAGATCGTTAAATGCTTCCAATTACTACCGAATTTAAAAAAAAGCTACGAGTATTGAGTTTGCAATTAAAAAGGATTAACAGTTTTTGTATTATTGTTCATCTGAGACTCAATCTGAACTTGAAGTTATATATTGTTGAGAAAATTTCTATTCTCGGAAAGGAGCTTTTGATTCTTTTAACTACATTAGGGAAAATGAAATATCAGATTTTTGAAGAAACATTAAAGTTGCTAAAAAATATTTTAATAATACTCCATGGTCATCTAGAATGAAGCTGAAAGATGACTTTTCCTACATTAAATAAAGAATTAAAAACGTTAATCGGGAAGACAAATGTGGAGGATAGAGTAAATGCCCTCGTTGCGCTTGCAACTAAAAGAGAATATATTGTCCTCAATTGTTTTTTTGACATCTTGTGATTTGACTTATATGTAATCAGAAAAAAACGACAAGAATGAGACGTCAGATAGCAAATTTTCAAAAATTTAACAATTTAACTATGAAAGTAAGCCATTTATTATTTTCATATTTATTTTAAATCATTCGGAATAGGTAACTTTTTTTAATGTAATTGTGTTACCGTACGAAGTAGAATAATGCCAGAGTTGGCTAACCTTTAGTAAAAAAATGCATATTATACTATATATATATATATATATATTATATATATATATATATATATATGATATAATATATATATAGTATATATATATATATATATTATATAGTATATTATATATAATATATATATATAAGATTGTGAAATCGCACAGCCCATCCATTTTCTGCCACGAGTCGCCATGATATATAGGTATAATATAATATATATATATATATATATATATAATATATATATATATATATATTATATATATAATATATATTATATATAATATATATATATAATATAATATATATATCACTATATCACTCAACCTTGCTCCCCTCCTAAATGGAGTCCTGCTACAGCCATGTTAGTAATATATATATAGTATTATATATATATATAATAAAATACTTATATATATACTATATATATATTATATACGTATATATAATATATAGTATATACTATATATATATATAATATATATATATATATATTGATATATATATTTGATATATAGTATATATATTACAATTTACCAGCATTCTTCTGAATCTTCCTCTATCTTCCGAAACTCCCATCTTCCCTCAGCTCCTTGCATCGACGGCACTCCATGTCTTCTCAATGATTCCTCCACCGAGCTTTCCATCTACCTAGGTCTTCTCTTAATCTCGTTATATCTCCGGCTCCACCCCATCTCTTTTTGGCCTACTCTTCCGCTCTTGCATCTCTTCAGTTTTCCCACTACCTTAA
>JABUQX010057866.1:12500-42581 GCA_015478945.1 Trachelipus rathkii
TTCACTGACTTGCGACTGTCCATATCAACAAAAGGGGCAATTCGCAAAACTTCGAAGCTTGTTTTAAACCTGCCCTTTATGTTTTCAAGTTTGAATTGGATATTAATTCTGACGGATAAATTCAATCACTTCAATGCCTTAACATCTATATTTATAGATGCTGAATGTATGAATATAAAAAAACTCATGGTACGAAAGAGAAATTGTCGCGTCATTGAGTCAGATCGATTCAGTTGCTATACTAAGCGTGCTGGTGTATATTGATGCCTATCTACAGGTTAATTGCATAACGAAGATCAACCAACTAAAAAGCTTCATCTTTCACTTTGCCAAAATTTGGTCATTTGTTATTAAAAGGGTTGCAGGTAAGTTCCAGAAGAAAAGGGAAACATCTTGAAACATTATTGTAATTGATGATACTACAACTATCCGCCCATTACTTGACGTTCTTCTAAGTCAGTTTTTCAGATACATATGCTTCAGAAGATTGGTAATTTGAAAAGTTTCTTCCTTTTTTGGGGCAAGAGCTTAGTCGAAACGTCGACTGCTCTACCTCAAAGCAAGTTTAGCGTTGAAACCGGCTTTTTCCTGCTTCTCAGCATTATACGAAAATCAGACCTAAGAGGAAAAATGATGGAGGACCTGGCAGATGCTATTATACTATATCATATATATATATAGTTCATATATATATATATATATAGTATATAGTATAGTATACGTATATATATAATACTATAACTATATATATATATCATATATAGTATATATATATATATATATATATAGTATATGAACGTTGAAACTTCAAAAAAAATATTCTCTACTCGCTGATGATAATGGCTCAAAACATAGACCTTTTTCTCAAATTTCTACAGGATAAGAAGCCTAACAGAACTAGCTTTACTGAGTATGTTCATCGTAGCTGCACATTATACTGAATGAAGGGAAGTTGAATCAATTCCATTTTGTTGTTAAGAAGATTAAAATTATATGAAATTTTATATGAAGAAAATGATATTTTAATTTTTTAATTTTCAAATTACTAATGAATGGTTACATTACTGTCAATGTTATGATTTGCTTCGGACTGAGCCCAATTTTCACCCCCGCCCCTAAAAATGGACAAAAATTCTAAATTTTGCATCGTAATTTTGATAGGAAAATAAACACAAACTGTAGCTTTTTCTGACCACTAAAACGTCGTTTTGAGAGTAAGTTGTTTTTTTTTTGTTTGTAGTCATTTTTTCAGAATTTTGATTTTTGTCAAACCTATTGGTTTTTGACATTGCTCTTTTCAACTTTTACAAGTTATTTCGAAATGACTTCATATTTGAAATATACTTTGATGGGGTCCATTACCTACAACAATTGCACGAAATATTTTTTTGATTTAAAACTTGTGCTCAGCAATATCAAATTCAAAACCCCACTTCATTTGGTTTTTAAAGTGAAAAATTGCGAACTATACTTTCCTGATCTGCTGCATTGCGGTATCTTGGATTGAAATTGGCAGGGCAATGCAGTCCTTGGGGAGATGCAACAGATTTTTTATTTAGGATAGTTTTGTTTTGTATATACAAGTAGTTTTGTGTTGTTCTTGGAACTAAAATGTTTTTCAACAAACTAATATATTTTGGAAAATTTTGAAAATTTTAATTTTGAAGAACAACATTACTATTCTAAGTAAAAAGATGTATCTTGCCTGCTCCCCAGCCCGTAAAATTTGATGTTGATCGGACAAGTAAGAAAAAAAATCTATCAATATTTCACTTTAGCCAAAAAAAATGTTTTTTTTTTTGGAATAGTGATATTTTTATTTTGTTTTACCTTATCCATCACACATCAAATTTTCGAGAGCTTGTATAATCGAGCGAGAGCATCTTTTTTACTTAGATAATTTTTGTTTACTCAAAAGAAAAAAAAAAACTTTTCCCAAAATATTCGACTACATATGCTCTGAAATCTCTTCCAGAATAGCTGAGAAGAAAAAAAATTTAATCGCAATCTTTTTTTTTTAAAACCCCCAAAAAAGTGGATTTTGAATTTTGCTATTGCAAAGCACAAATTTTAAAAAAAACTCCAAAACTTATTTCGTGTCATTTTGTAGGTAAATGCATCCATGCATAGTTTTCAAGTTTGAAATGTCAAATTTCTAAAAATATTGTAGAAGTTGAAGCAAAAATGTTCAAAACATAGGTTTGGTAGAAGCATGAAATAATTCCGAAAGATGACTACAGGACAGCAGAAAAAAATCAGCTCGAAAACGACGTTTAAGAAGTTCAGAAAAGCTACAGTTTGCTTTTTTTTTTGCCATCAAAAAATTGGCGCAAAATTAAGAATTTTATGTCCTCTTTGGGGGTGAAAATTGGGCTCAGCCCGAATAAAATATTGGCCCCGCCAATCATTTCTATTTGGCACCTTTCTTCTCGCCTCTGCTAAACCCACATTTCTCTCCTTCAAAGGCATTCCTTTACTGACTAATTCCACTTTTCTTCGGTCTTCCCAGCCGGTCCATTCCCAGCAATCTCACTCACCACTATACTCTGCTTAACCAACCGACTATCATCCATTCCTTTCCACATGACCAAAATCATTGCAACGTAATTTCCAATCGATTCTCCTCCTTTCTTCACACCAACACCACACAACTCTCTAGATATGTACGTTCATGTCCTTATTTTTTTGCCAAATTCTTTCACACCTAACACGGCCCCTAAGATTGTCCCATCTGAACATATTGTACTTTGAGAAATCTTATAATCCTCTTATTCCAGAGCATGTCCCCTCCACTCATTATACCATTACCCACAGTACAAATACCCCGCTCAATATATATATATATATTATATATAGTATATATAATATAATATATACTAGTATATATTATATATATATATATATATATATATATACTAGCTATATATATATATAGTATGATATAATATATATATATAATATATATATAATATTATATATACTATATATTATATTGCTTTTTCATATATACAGACTTTCCTCAGGAGGTGGAGTGCGAGTACACGGAGTCCGGAGTCGGGTAATTTCAAAAGGGTGGAGTCGGAGTCGGTAATTTCAAGAGGCCGGAGTCGGGAAAGTCGGAGTCGAGTCGGAGTCGGTAAATTTCAAGACGGGTGGAGTCGAATGTCGGAGTCGGAGTCCCGGAAAATTTTTTGAACGACCTCCAACAACCCTGCTGTTGGATTGAAGTTTTTCAACGTCAGCCTGCAACACAAAGTGACGATTTAACTTGTTTCTAATATTGTGTTACAAAAAAAATCTGCCTTTATAACGGGGATCTAAGTAAGTTGCAATAGTCTAGTTTTATTGCATCTTTCATTCTTTTTAAACCCTCATCATTTTCATTTGAAGATGGTTCAAAACGCTTTCTTAACCTTAGGATTAATGGTATTACATCGGAGACAGAAGATATAGAGGCACTGATTTTTTTGGTAATTTCTTCAAATGGTTTCAATAGCTTGATGCAGTGTGATATGATGTCATTTTCCACATTAGTAAGAATGTTAACTTTGGAATACGAAGTGGCGTACAAATCAAGAGGTTCTTTGAGCAATACCATTCTTTTCATCATATGAAGTGTACTTTTGATAACAGTGAGATATGCAATATCAAGCCATTTTTGATTTGCATTCAACTCATTTTGTGCCATTGTTGCATGATGAAAATAAGTTGATATAGCCCTACATTTTGAAGTGATGTTAGTTACTGATTTCTGTGACCCTAAGCCAGATTTTATAACTAGCTGAAGTTAATGCAACACACAATCTAGATTATTAATTCCCAATAAAAATAAACTTGCCCCGTCTCTTAAAACACAATGAACTTGTGAATTGGATATTTCCAATTTTTTTAGAATTGCATCAAAACAACTTGATATGTACTCGCCAGTATGAATTTCAAGTTTTTGTAAGCCTAACACAAAAATGTGCCTTTTAAAGCTCTCATCTATTCCATGACAGGTTAGAGAAAGCAAGGATATGCCAGCAGACGTATCTGACTATTCGTCTCTGGTAAAGGACAGTCCGATTCCTCTCACTGAATTTACCTCTTTACTTATTTTAGCACAAACATCTGGGTATATTCGATCGCAAATCAGATCACAGTAGAAGTGTCGTTTCCTCAATTTGTACTGTGGATAAGCCGCTTGTACATAGCGCATAAAGCCAATACGTTCAATCATATCAAACGGTTGATCATTAGGGTGGAATGAAAACCTGCCTAAAATTTTTTTTTTCGATTTGGGATTTCTAATAGCTGCCAAAAGTTGCCTTTTAGATTCATAATAAAGATTACAAAATTTCATTGCTCTACTCCAATCTTTTGAGGTGCCGCAAAGAGCCTAAAAATTTTAAAATTTTTAGAATTTAATAAAAATTCAAAATTTGGTTGCATATATTTTAGTGAAGTTATTTACAGTTGTACACATTTACTGTGAAATAATGCAATTAGTAATAATAAAGTCTTCCTAGATTAAAAAAAGAAAGACAGTCTGCGTAAAATATTATGCACAATAAGAAATTGACCTTAGAGCAAATTTTTGTATTTTCTCCATTTTTTATCCAATTTGATTAATCTGCTTTGTTAACCACGTTACAGTAATTTAACATAAAAGAAAATGAAAAACCAGGTAAATTGCATATTATGTGGTACAGAATGTATACAAAAATTCTTTTATAAGAGAACGTAAAAATGTTAAATCAATTAAATCCCTTGAATAAGATTAATAAATTTCCCAAAGTTTAAAAATGTTTGTTTTTTTACTGTTATTTGTGCAAAACAAAAAAAATTGGGGGGAAAAAAAAAAAAAATGGTCCCCAGATTGTGGATCAAATTTTGGCATATTCCTTTTGAGAATAACCAATTTTGCATAATAAAAAACTCTTTCCCTTGAAAATTGATCTATCAGACGAGACACGAAAGATGACTCAGTAACTAGTTTAAAACAGCTCTTTCCACGCTTGTGTTGACATGGGAGCCTTGGAGAATTCAAATTAAGGGGTTTTTTCCACAAACAGTGTGATTCTGAAATGGTCATCGTAATGAATTGTTTAAGGAATCATTGGAAATCTCTTTGTTATTGGGGGGTCTGTGATTTCAATGTCGCACTATGGGATCATATAAATGTAATCTTTAGCGTCGAAAGTCAATTTTTGGAATTGTAAACTTTCTAATTCCACCTCTACTCTCTTGCTCTTGCTTTCAGAAGTCTATGCGGGCAAGACCAAGCTTCTATTTGGTTTGCGATCTCATCACATAGCATGACAAAGAATATTTTCCGCCGCAGCAAAGTATCCGTTTCTTTGAATAACTAGATCTATTATTTTTTTTAAAACAGTAGTTAGATAGCGTGAGTAAGAAATAAGCTTCCAGAGATGTTTAGAACCATTCGAGCATGAAGGTTTCAACTTAATATTAAACCACACATTTGCGCAAACTTTTACAATAAAGTTAGCCAGAATTTGAAAGTTGTTAGTAGGATTTTTAGTTGCCACATACAATCGAAGTATTCGATTTGATAATGTAAGCCATCTTGAGTTAGCAAGCTTTCCAGGGTTTTTCGAAGATAAATCCAACGAACAGTTTCCACTAGATACAGCAATACACATTTTCATTAAGTACTTCAGATCTGTACTTAAATCACTTATATTTTCTAATGAAGGAAAGTTATTTTCAATTGGTAAAAATGGTGCCACAGGAAGCTCATGACAGTTTTGCAGATGCTTATCTAGCTCTCCTTTAAACTCATTGGGACCCTTAGTTTCCCCATCTAAAGACTAAAGAATAAAAAAGGTGGCGTAAAGGCAGTTCGCTACCATGGAATAAGCAAACTAACCATTGCAGTGATCATCCTATTTTGTTTTCTAACAACGAAATCCCACCATTATTAACTCCAGTATTTATAACTGTTTTCCATTACATCCAATCTCGG
Organism: Trachelipus rathkii; assembly: GCA_015478945.1. Lineage (NCBI taxonomy): Eukaryota > Metazoa > Arthropoda > Malacostraca > Isopoda > Trachelipodidae > Trachelipus > Trachelipus rathkii. The sequence continues at coordinate 18,469 of JABUQX010057866.1, forward strand.
TAAAATTCAATGTTCGTCATGTTCATTTTTTTTGGAAAAACTCAATTATGCTCTCTGCAATATCCTTTCCAGTACCAGATCTTGTGTTACATGGCCTAAAAACCTTGAATTTGGTTCTTCTTTCTTCTTTGGTTCTTTTGGTTCTTTTGTAGTAAGCATTTTATAAAACTTATTTCATTTCTTTTCTTGAATAATTGTCTTGTCTTTCCATCCAACGAAAAACAATCCTCTATTTTCGGTTATCAGACCCTGACTGTCTTGTGCATTTTTTCCGGTTCTTTGTTCTTTCTAGTCTAATTTTCATTCGATCGATTACTTTAATTTTATCATCATTATTTATTAAACCTAAGTCCTGCAAAGTAGCGCTTGCTATTGCTGCAGCATGCAGAGCTTCTGTTCAGATCTGGTGCGATCACTATGAACGCTCAACAGACGCAAGCTATAAAGCATTTGGAGGCTAGTTTATTTGTTCTTGTAATGCTTGAAAAGGACTGCTAAATTTGTATCTTCTTTGTAAAAAAGCATCTCTTGTTCTTACATGCACTAACAGTGAAACTTTCTGGCACTGCGATACTCTCTTCTTCCGTGTGCCATCACTAATCCGTAAACGTTGTTATGAGGTCATTGTGGTATTTTTGGTGCAGTTTCTTGAGTAAATTTAAAACTTCCTCTGTAATACCTTTACTTTTCCCTTGCCATCTTTCAATAAAAGCGTTTGCTGGTAGTTCTATGCAACTTAAACCTCACTAACGCAATTTTCCAGGACGATTCGTGACTCTTTCAAAACTCTTGTTCTAAAAAAGGGACTTTCCCTTGTCTTTTTATACTAACTACATTTGTTGAATTCTAAACTTTACAAGCAGCAATATGCGAATAAGAGTTATGAGCATGTTTCTTTAATGTAACAAGTGTATGAATATCTGAGATTTCATATATATTCATATATCTATATTTATTTCAGATACTCATATCATAAAGTCGTATATCACTAGTCATGTGAAAAATCAAGTCATGTTTATTCATTTGTAACACTTTGTGGTTATTGATAGATAACTACAGAGAAAGTAATTTAGATTATGAGCTAACTAACACTTAATCTACTTTTACATTTGCTTAGCTTAAAATAGAATGATATATTTTAACAATCATATGCTAGCTTTTCATATGATATAGATATTACTGCTCTTATAGAGGTTTTCTTCTTACAGTAAGACTTCTATATTAAAAATACTAATGATTGAATTTATGCTAACTTACTAAAACCTAAATATAAAAATTTCATATTAAAACTGTCTCGAGATTATAGGACATGTCCAAGTATAGTGTTCATCTGCGTTAATCTTTATGTTCACAACGGGCCTCTTTGCTCATTCAACACCTAGTTAATAAGAACCTATAAACACAATTTCTGAGAATACTATGACTTATAACTGCTTTACTCACATTACATTGATCTAGAGTCTGGATCTGTCTTAGTTGAACTGTGAGTCTCGGTAACTAGCGACTACAGATAGGCTAACGAAGAATGCACAATTGCAAATTGAACACAAAACGCACGCAGCTTCATTTTTAAAAAAATATAAAAAATCTACGCCAGGAGACATATTTATTTTTAATATATTTTAAATACCTCATCATAATAAATACACTTTACATATCTATTATACGTTTGTATAAAATAAAAGGTATGACAAAACTTATATGTTATATATTAGGACTTTTATATAGTTGATACGGCATATGGATGTTACTTAAAAGTAGAAAGTATATATGTTTGAATTATATGCTAATAATATAATCATATAGAATTTTATGTAATTAATGTTTTACGTAATCTTATGCGGGCAATTCGATATTAACGGACATGCCTCTGATTTACCATCAAAAGTTACTATAATTTTTGTATTACGATATATCATCAAAAGCAGTCAACACTTTCAGCTAAACTTAGCATTAAAAAAAACAAACATTTTCGTTCCACCTACTTGATCATGCCATAATGATCATGGTTCTAGCATCCATTAATTTACCTTTTCTGATGATCGACGCTTCCAAATATTCTCTTCTTTTACCAAAAGCAATACTACTGTCTAGGTGCTGCCAAATACATTGTTTGTCCTCGTGTTTCTGATTTTTATTTGTCTTCCTAATCCGAGCTCAGTCAATCCTTCGTATTGATTTCTAAATGCAACGAACTAAGATTGATCCTTAGCGATGATGGTACTCTCACTTTTCTGCATACATTCAAGTTTATGAAGCACATTATTGTTGAGCATCTCTTGATCAGTACGCTTTAGAAAGCTAGTCTCAGACTTGACAATCCACCATCTTAAGACGCGGCCACAATATTTTTTTCATATGAGTTCTAATAATTCAACAAAGTAAATTTAAAATAATTCAATTCATCAATGACAAACGAAGCTTACATGCTTTCAAAGTCTGAACTGAAATGTCAAGTAAGTACTTATTATTTATTTGAGATGTTCAAGAACAGTTCCAATCGTGCGATTCTAGTTTGGAGATGCTCAACTTTCGATTTCTCAACACGAATGGAGTTCATTTGTATGGCTTAATATATATTATTACACTCAAGGATATTGTAGTAAAATTAGATATTATAATCGTAATATGTATTATACATAGGAACTCTGATTACATTACTATATAACTCTATTTACTTTATATTTTATTAGTATAGATAAATGTGGGTGCAAGTAATATATGACGGATATAGGTTAAGAGTAATATTACCATATTATTATATATAATATATATATATTATTAGGCACTATATAATATAATATTATAGTTTATCAAGATATTTCGAGAGTAGCTTATTGTCTATCCCAGCTCCACTAATCTCATGTGACTCTGCTGATTCAAATTATTATGAACTTCAGTCTTCCATTATGCATTTCATTACATTGCAGTTGGAGTCGTAAGTCACGCTCTTAGGTTCTCATTTTAAGAGTTTTCTGCATCAGGGTTAATCTTAAATGTTATTTATTGATCCCATAATAATTTCACTCCAAATCTCACAACAATAAATCATAAATGTACGATTCAGAATCATTACGACACGAGGGAAAGAGCGAGAGTCGAAATGCTGGTGTCTTTTAAATAATTGTTGCTGTATAGTATACACCTATGGCTATCCAAGAGAGAGAATTCATTATAGTAAGCTATGACTTATATTATCAGGGTATATATTATAATTATATAATCTGTAAGCAGTAGTAAGAGAAATGTTTATATCTATATACTATATTATTATCTTATTGATGAAGTATGATATATATTACTATAATAGCAAATATAATAATATAGTTAATATAATATTATATAGTTTTAATCAATATATTATATATATATTATATATATATTATATATTGGATGAAAAATATATATATGATATCTATATATATTCTAATAATATATATATAATATAAAGTATAGCTATCGTATGTATTGATTTATATATTATGGTAAGGTATATTATAGTCTATAGTATATTATATAGTATAGCTATGATCTGAGTACGATGAGATACTGAGATCGTATGGAAACGTGGACGGCCAGCTGGGCCCAGATGGCATTCCCTCGGTGTTTGAAAGGAGTGGTGCTTCTGAGCTGGCGCATGCGCCTCGGGATCAACTCTTTACTTCTATGGTCCTTAATACAACGACTTTTCTCAATGCTGAAGCGCGCTTTTTATTCAGCCAATTCCGGAAAAAAAGGTAGCCGCCTGATCCTTCTAACTATCGACCTATTGGCTTAACTTGTATACTATCTAAAATCTTTGAAAATCTCCTCCTTCATTTCGCTCGATCAATAGAATCTTAATTCACCTTCTTATCAGATCGTTCCATTATGGCTCTTCTTGAGGAAACAAACTCTTCATCCTTTCCTGTTACCTATCTACTGATTCTATGGTCTTCTGACTTTAAGGAACATGGCTGAGTCTTGTGTGGTAGCGGGCTTGACATATTTCTAGAAGCGTTTCACTCATGAGTCTGGATGCGCGTCGCTACTTCTCTTAAGGTCATAACCTTCCTTATGGAATTCCTCACTTCGCTTTGGCCTTACTCTGGTCTAGTTTTTCTTTCAGCATCGTTCCATCTTCAGCTCTTGTTGATGGACGCAACCTCTTTCTTCCTTTCTCTATTAATTGTGTTGCTTCCCTCAAGTTTGTTTTAAATCTCCAATTTATTCATTCTTTTTCATCACACCGCCATCATCTTTAGCTGCACTTCCTAACTTGTTCACACATATGGCCGATGGATCAACTCTCCATTCTTCACTCATTTTAATTGTGCTGCCCTCGTTTATATCTAGAGTGCTCTTCTCGTCTACAGCTTCTCTGATTCAATTTCTAAGCCGATTTGGTCGGATTTCTCAGTGGGTTATCGGTAATCTGGTGAGTTCAACTCCTTTGAAAACTCGAACTTCTTCATTATCTCACCCTCTCTTCAGAATACTCCAACTTCCTATTCCCCTTTTGACGGCTCTATATGTCTTAACCGTATAACAACATAGACAGTTCTAGGACTAACTAAAATAAAGTGAAGTTGGTCTTGGAGACCTCACATCACTTCGGTTTGCTAAAATAGCCTCAAAAAAGCTGGGAGTTCTGTTTCACCATTGCGTGAATTTTTTTTCTTCTAGGCTTTCACAGCTACTCCAGTTATATAAGGTCTTATTCGTCTGTATGTGAATATTGTTCCCTGGACGGAGGTGTGTGGGGGTTGGGAGTCCGGTGTGGGCAGACCCTCCGTTTGGGAGTGAGAGTTGAGGAGGCGTAAGGGCGTAGAGGAGGGCGTGTGATGAGGAGGCGGGTACGGAGGTGAGCTTTTTTGACTCCTTTGATCCCTTCTTTCTCGGCGTGTGACGTGGTGTGCTGCTATCTCTTTTTTCTATAGGTATTTTTTACGAGGTTGCTCGAGAGAAGATTGACGCTCTCGCATTCCTCCACCGACTGGCGTCGCCCTGGTAATACATAGAGGTTGCCGTTGTTCTCTTCATGAATTATGGTGTGAATTTTGGAGAGCTCAGGATCGCTCGTTGTGGTACGCTCCTTCTTTGCCAGCCAATCTGTTCTTGTGGAAGCTGCCCTTGCTTTCTTTTTATTTTCCCGGCTGATAATTTCAATCTTCCTCTATTTAAATGCCGCGTCTGCGCCACCTTGAGGGCATTGCGTTATGGACATATGGGACAGGTGGGTTTTACTTTCCATTTTTTTATTTTTTTTTTTATTTTATGTAATTTTATTTATTTAATTTATATATTTATTTTTTTTTTGCCCTCCTTTTTGAAAAGGGCATGCCCGTGAGTGGTGTATCATGTTAAAAAAAAAAAAAAAAAAAAAATATATATATTAAGCCATATAGGGATAAATCAGCCTAAGTATATAGAATATATATATTTATTATTATATCGTATATTATATTAATATTAATTATATATAATATAGTTAATATATATAAGTAATAATATAATTAAAAGTATATATAAAGTATATATTATTTTATATAGTAAAATATTGTATAGTATAGTATAATATGATATTCTATTATATATATATAACTAATATATCTGGCCTATATATATATTAATATTATATATATATATAATATATATATTTATATATATTTATATATTATATTATATATATATTATAAGTATATATATATTATTATGTATATATATATAATTATATTTATAGCCTTATATATATATAATATATATATATAATATATATTATATAGTGTGTATATATGTTTATAAGTATATAATTATATATATACATTTCTATATATAGTATTTAATATTATTTATATATAGTAAGATAAATATATCTTGTTATACTATTATATATATGTATATATATAGGTTATAGTATTGTGACTGTGGCAGAGCTGAATCGTTGCCATAACAATGACCAATACCAAATACTTCTCATTGATGCTACTACTTGCCGTAATGACAATACATACTGGAATTTGCAGAATACCAATACAAATACTAATACTAAATACGTCACTATTAGTGATGGAACGATTATGAAATTTTTGCATCGGAAATAGGAGGAATCGGTTTGTTTTTCAGGAATCGAATCGTATATCTGTATCGACAAATTGGTATCTGAGTCTTGGACGATTTTTTTTTTGTGGTATATGGTGATTTCTCATAACTATTAATTGATATATTTTCAATAACATATATTTCAAGTCTTCCATATTGTTTTTTTAATTTCAAATTCTTCTCTTATTCTATTCTTAATTAAAGAAACTGGATTGAGCGGCGATCTTTACGTAGAGCTAGGATATTCTATTGTTAAGATTTTCTGACAGATCACTGTGAGGAGTCATTTGACAATGGTTCGTTACGTCATGGTTGAGTAATTATGGTTTATAATTTTTATATACCCGTGACTCGTAAGTGAGCAGTATTATATTTGCCTTGAGGCTTGTTAAATGATTGGAGGGGCTATTTAAATTCTGAATTGGAATTTATGGGAAATTAATATTTGTTATAATAGTAATATATTGAAACAATGTTGCACATCGGGTTTGAAGAGTGCAGCTTTTTTAGGCGCAGATTTTTAAGGGCCAGGCCTCTTATTATACGTTATCGAAAGTTGTTCTCTCTAGTCAAAATAATCACCTGGCATACGCACACACACCAGTGCTGTCTTGACTCAGCAATTCATGTCACTTTAGGTCACGCGCTTCCATAGACTACGAAATTAAAAATTTTGAGTACTCTTGTAGCTTTGAGCTATTCTTAGCAATCTTTGATTTTTGGATAATAGGTTGAGGTAGTCATGCAGGGATAATATGAGAGTCGTAGTCACGTGAGAGGATAAAGTTGTATTGATTCCATATGGGAAACAGATATCGTTTAGTATTTTAATCAACGCTTATAGCTACACCGTGCCAAAGTATGAAGAATATCAAACTACCGCTATCCATTCTTAAATTCAGACATTAAATTATCTTCAGGATATTCAACCAAAAATATAGAGAATACCTTTTTAGGAGAGGATTGCTTTCCAATAGTTATAAAAGAGAAAGAACGGCCATATCATATGCTATTATTGGCCATTGATTTGTAGGGAATCAAATCAGACTAACCTCACTCATGCTTAGTATTAACGAAATCATGAAATATTCTCTGAGAAAATTGCTAAAAAAATACTGTTAAAAATTTGTTGTATTGTACATAATTTCTATGTCGGCCACAGGAAGAATCAATTGGAGCATCGGCAATATATCCAAGAAATAGAAAGTGATTTTGCAGTTTTTGAAAGGACAAGGAAAAAAAGGACGTAAAATATGGAGAGGAGCTTGGGTATTACAGGTAATCTCAGCCTGCAAAAAAATCGTAGAAAATAGATGATCAACATTTACTTTATTGACAAAATCTTGTGCCTTCAAAGTAACTTAATCAGTGAGATCCAAATATTTTAGACTTTTGAGCTTGTTTAATGACAAAAAAAAAGGGAAATGAATATTAAGGACAAGAGATGGTTTGAATGGTTTTAATATGTCTATTTTTGAACTTGTTGTTAAAGGACAGATCATCTTAACAATCTTCAAATTCTTTTCGCATTTTATACACAGAATGCGGGGCGAAAAAGTGATTACTGAAGAGTAATAGTTTTTAGGCTTCCGCTTCTTGAAAGCTGTTTTTCGGAATTTAAAGAGAAAACTTTAAAAAAAAGGCATAGATAATCATTCCTGAGGAGAAAGACACATATATTGAAAGTTTGATAGATGTGTATGGAGGAAAGTAGATACATCTGTCAGATTCTTCTCATTTAATCAACAGAATCGAGACGAAAAGTGATATCAGAAATTGAATAGTTTTTAACTTCAGTTAAAAAAGTGGTCTTTTTCGAATTTAAAGTAGAAAAGCGCTTAAAACAGCAAAGAACTCATTCCTAAGGAAAAGACGAAATATTGAAAAATTGAAGATATTAAAGTAGCAGTCGATTTATAAAAAAAAAATATGAAACATAAAATTTCAGAAAGTCCCTTACATATGGTTTGTCATCGAATAAAGGTTACCTTTTAGTGGTGTCTTTGCTAGAAAAAATATTGACAGTTCGTTCCCCTGCTTCCGTGGAAAGTTGAAAGACTCTTCTGCCAATTGAGGATCAATTATATTTTCTTTTAAATAAAAATCGGATCACGCAGAAACGGGAGATAATGTTAATGTTTTTTGAGCATTTAACAATTAATGTAAGAGAAAGTCTGAAACTTTCTTTTGTTAAGGTGTTTATATTGTTAGTGTTTAGGTATATTGAAGGTTTTTTTTATTTAAACAAAAAATTAAAAGACAAAATTGTTCATTTATTTAAGATTTTTACAATTTGGGTTAATTTATTTCAGTGGTTAAACTAAACATATAAAGGTAATTTACTAGTATTTATTTTACATTATATAATTTTTCTCTAACAATCTATTTAGAGAGAATTCTACGTAATCCTAAATTTATATAGTAATAAGAAAGGAAAAATTAGTTGATTTTTAGTGCTCGATTATCTCCTCCAGCATTTCTTAGAAATTTTAATAATAAAACAAGGATCGAAGATATTAATTCAATATATATTATCTATATATATAATATAGTATATATATATAATATACGTATTTATATAGTAATATATATAGTATACTGTATAGTATACATATTTAATATATAGTATTAAATTATATATATATATAAAGTAGTAACTATATTATATATATATATTTATATTACTATATTATATATATTATCGTATATTATATATTATAGATAATATTATATATTATAATATTATAGTATATATTTATCATATAGTATATATATATATATACTAAAGTATATATGATATATATAGTAATATATAGTAATATATAGTAATATATATATATATGTATTAGTCTAAAGCAGGTAACTATAGTAGTATATATTATATGAGTATATATATATATATATATATGATATTACTTATATATATAGAATAAATATATAATATAATATATATATATTAACTATATTATATATAATATATATATATATATTATTATATTATAATACTATATATATAGTATTATATATATATATATTACTATATATTATATATATGTATATATATATTTATATATAATATATATATATATATATTATTATTATATACTATATACTATATAGTATTAGTTATATTAAGTATATATATATAGGATACAAAGATATTTGTGCAATAAACGCAACAATTATTTGTATATTTTCAAATGCCTAAGTGGGTTTGAACCTTACCCTTGAGATGGTACTCCAGAGTGTTACCCTCGAGACCACGATTGGCTAAAAGGCAACCCATCATTTTACTCATCAGAGGAAGCGAAGCGTGTCTTGACACCTAACCTCCGACGGGCCTTCCCGCCAAACTCTCGGGTCAGGGGCAACACTGGTAATTTTGTTAACCGGACATTATTAGATTTTCAAAGATATTTGTGCAATAACGCAACAATTATTTGTATATTTCATTGTCCTATATATACGTATATATATCATATATATATATATTATATTAATATATCGTATATATATTATATATATATAGTTATATATATTATATAATATATATATATAATAATATATATTTAGTACTAATATATATATATATATATATATATTAATATATATATATATATATATATATAATATATATATATATATATATAGTATATATAGGGTATAAAATATTATGGTAATATTATACGGAGGTGGCACAAAACCGTTACTCCGTTACTGTATCGTATAACGGAACTAGTTTTTTTCGTAACGGAGTACGACTCGTTACTTTTCTCATGTAACGCACCGAAATAAGTTCCGTATGTTTTTCATTTGTTTACTTTTTTAGACCGTAGCATTTTGTGTTCGAACTTTCTTTGGAATGTAATGTTGATACCAATGACCACCAGGCCAGGTTAAAATTCTTTATAAATATAATATATAATATATATATATAATTAGTATATATATATATTATATGATTATATATATATTACTATATATATATATATATACTATCTATATATATATATATTATATATATTATATATATAGTATATACAATATTATAATATAATATTATAGTATATTATAAAAGATAGTAGTATAATATATAATATATATATATCTAATATACTATATATTATATTATATAATATATATAGTATATAAGATATATATTATAATGTATATATATTATATATAGGATATATTATATATATTATAATATATATATAGTAAGTTTGGGAACCTTTGAGCGAGTCCAGCTTTTTCTGCTAAAAGTATAAGAGTATAGGTCTAAACTTGGAATATAATGTATATCTGGATATAGGTCGAAATCGTGTAAATTTCAAGTCTTGTAAGATGGTTATAAAGGGGGGTCACCCCCAGAGACGTAGCGCTACGCCCGCGTTTATACCCTTTTGGCTTTCCAATCCCGAGATTGAGTTAAGCCTAACGGCTAATCATCGACCAAGGTGTTCGATGCGCATGAGAAGAGAGAGCGACGACGCGCGCGGCGCGTGACATACAAATTGTTATTATTATTATTATTCGGTCGCTAATTCGATTTCGAAGGAAATCGAATCTGAGTCGAAACGATCCCTGTAAGGGATCGTTTTTTTTTTACGCACTCGCGACTTTGCGTCCGGCCGCGGTTTCTTTCTTCGCATACCGGTTTTGACTCCGGACGCGATTGCCAGCCAGCCCCCGACTCCGAACTTATGGTAATGACAAAAATTTTGAGAGTAGTTCGAGAAATTGATGAGGGAATTGGAAGTACGAAGTTATGCATCCCGTTGGGTCCCCGAAGGGGGGGGGCCCACCCCAATAGAAAACATAAATTGATGCGTATAAGCTGCAAATTTGATGAAGGATTCAGAGTGAGTTTCTAGATAAGACTTGGTATACGGAATGTCAAGGAGTCGGCTGCCGGCACCGGTGCTGGAGCGCTGGTGTGCTTAGTTAAGTAAACATTCGTATACCAACAATATTGGTGTCCTTATATAGGTTATTGGGATCTGTAGATTTCGAAAATAATTGTTTCAGAACCATTAAGAAAATTTGTTTCCAACAAATGGAAGAAATGTAAATTCTTAAATTTTTTTTTGTTTAATACTTACGATAATTCGCGTTCCACATCCCTAAGCAGTAATCCTAAATCAAACACTATCCAACCTCCCTCTACCCTTCTGTGATCTAATTGATCTATTGATTAAGGTTCAAATTTTTTACTAAATTGTAAGCGTTTAACATACCCTAAAGCAGTAATCACTAATCAAAATCACTATCCAACTCACTCTGGCATCGTGTGGATCTATTGATCATTGGTTCAGGTCAAATTGAGTATCATTTGATAAACATAAAACATAAAAATCAGTTCCTTGTATACAAGATCAATCAATATATTGTCAACGTAACAAAGTTTTTCACATTTAACAAAATCTAACATAACATCAACTGAACTAATAAAATAATGCCCAAAAGACAAACATATCACATCTTAAGCAGGAATAAACTGTTAACATTAACAAAGTTCCCACATTAACACACAAATCCAGTAAAAGCACTACAAGGTCTGAACACGTAACATATCTACTTTCAAGCATTAACTCTAACATATTTACATCATCTTGTACACTAACACAGTAACATTTAGCAAAAATTTATCACAACGATTGGTTAATTATCATACAGACCAGCGAAGTTATGCTTGATAACATAAAGTTTTCCCATTAATAAAGCCTATGTATTGCATCAACTGAACTAAGAAATTAATGCCCAAAGAAAACATTACACATCTTAAGCAGGAATAAGCGGTTTATCATTAACAAAGTTCAACACTTAACACCAGTAAAGCCTTAACAGTGAGTAATGCAAAACGAACCTAATCTTATACTTTTTTCAAGCAATAACTACATTTAAACGTTATCTTCCACTAACCACAAGTAACATTCTAACCAAAAATTCTCACACATTAGGGTTTTATTATCAACAGAGGCAGCGAAAGTATGTCAATCGTAAACGCAAAGTTTTCGCCACTAATAACGCTAACATAGCAATCAACTCGAACTAAACAAAATGAATGCCAGCAAAGTACAAACATAACACATGAAATCTTAAGCAGGAATAAACTGTTTAACTATTAACAAGTTCCCACGCACTTAACACCAGTAAAGCAACTACATGGTATGCAAAACGTAACTAATTTTACTTTTTCAAACATAACTCCAACATATTAACGTTAATCTTTACACTGACTTCGTAACATTTAACATAAAATTTTTCTCACAACATTGGTTAATATTTTTATACAGAGCAGCGAAAGTATGCTAACGTAAAAAGGTTTCCACATCAAATAAAGCTAACATAGCGTAACATGAACTCAAGGAAATAATGCACAAAGACAACCCATCGCTACTTACACACAAATAAAGCTGTTTACACATTAACAAATGTTTCACACTCGAACACCATAAAGCAACTAACATGGTATGCAAAACGTACCCTAATTCTTCTTTTTCAAGCATATCTCTAACATATTAACGTTAAATTCCTACACTGACACAGAACATTTAACCTAAAATTTCTCACACTAGTGGTTATAGTTATACTGATCAAGCGAAAGTATGACTTACGTAATATAGTTTCCAACATCAATAAAAACTAAACATAGCGTAACATGAACTAAGAAAATAAATGCTAAAAGACAGAACTAACACAACTATAACATTACGATAAAACTGTTACATTAACAAGTTCCACTGAGTTCTTTATATATTAATCAGTGAATATATGCTTACATAACAATGTTTTCACATAAATAAAGCTAACATAGCCATCATATGAACTAGGAAAAATAATGTACAACGACAACCCTAACACAATTAACATAGTAATATAACTGTTAACATTAACAAAGTTCCACGACTTAACGACCAGGTAAGTAACTACTTTACATACAACGTAACTGTTCAACTTTTTCCAAGCATATCTCTAACATATTTAACGTAATCTTAAATTCACGAGCAGTAACAATTATCAAAAAATGTGTCATAGACCATACTAACCATCATAGATACCTAAGAGTGAATATCAATAAAGTAAAGTTTTTAAGGACCTTATCTCTTTTTAGAACTCGTCCTTTCAGAAAAAACACCAACTTCTAAAACATGAAAAATGATTTTACGCTTTAACTATTTGCATAAAGTGGTGCAATACTTATTATATTTTGACCCTCTGGCCCAGGAAAACAATGTAGCAGTCGCCATTCGTTTACGATTAAATATAAAGTGACACATCGTTGGGATAAGCCGCAAACTCTCGTGAGATATAATCAACAAGCGTAGAGAATGCAGGGAGATGTCATCTCGTATCACAAGCACACCGACAACTACCCTACTGAGAAAATAGTGTATAAACATCCTTAAATGTAATTCGATTCTTTCTTCAACTGAATCAGGAAAGAAAGAAACAAGAATATCGAGGTACGGAATGAACCATATCAGTTCAAAAGGGTATATATTCTCGTTCGACAACAAACGAACAAAAACAACAACAACAACAACAGAACAACAACAACAAACACAAACAATAACAATAGTGCAAAGATAAGTTCTTTGGATACTAACCAACTGATATAATGCTAACGTAACATTGTTTTTTCATTAATAAAGCTAACATAGCATCATATGAATGTAGAAAATAATGTACAACGACGAAGGATCTACCAAGTTAGCAACGAATAAGACTGTTCCAATTAACAAAGTTTCCAACACTAACAACCTGTAAAGTAACTCGACATTGGCATACAAACGTAACCTATTCATACTTTTACCACCACATATTTCTGAACATATTAAGTTATTTTACATTGACAAGCAGGTAATATTTAGCAGAATTTATCATAAGCGCCGTTGTTTAATATGCAACATGAGCAGGAAAGTATGCTAACGTAACAAAGTTTCCACATTAAATAAAGCTAACATACATACCGAACTAAGATATATGTACAATGAAAACTGACAAAGTTTAGTGCGTGATATCGATAAAACACCTAACATTACAAACTTCGCACTTTAACAACTAGTAAATGAATAAATGAAGCTTCCTAACTATTTCACCACTTTTTCAAATGATAACTTAGAAAAAAAAATGTAATTTTTACTTAACAGCGATACTTTAAACAATAAGTTTAACATAAAACCGGTCTAATCATCATCTGACCAAAATATGAATGCTCGACGTAACAATGTTTTACATGCAACATTCGTAACTTTAACAAAATTCACATAACCTCGTCTAAATATCATAATCCCAGCGAATAATCGCAAACATAACAAAGTTTTAACCAACATAACAAAAAAATAACACAATTTTATCCTACATAAATAAAAATCGAGTTCTTTGAGTAAAATAATTCACAGTAAGACCTAATAATTTACTGGATTTTTTAAAGCGTAAACAGTAAATAGTAAATCAAACACCAGTTTACCCTTGCAGTCCTATTCCGCCCACTCCGCACCTGTGATTTCTATTGAGCTATGAATTCAAGTCAATTCAAGTAATCATTTTGGACAATCATACATAGAAAATATGTTCTTATATATATAAGCCTACGATATATGCTTAACTGACAAAGTTTTAGCATCAAGTAAAGCTAAACAATCATAACGCGACTAGGATATAATGTAGCAAATGCACCTAATACCTAGCGTATGAATATATAGCTCAGCTGACATCCTGAAAAATTCCCTAACTAATCAAGGTAAACTAGCTAATCAGGTCTTTACAATACTCGATATGTACCGGCTTTTCGAGCAGTATTAGCAACAGGTAAAGCGTATTATCTAAAAAAAATCCTTAACAAAGTGACCAATCTATAAAGATGCCACCATCTTGAACTAATGATTGACACTATCTTCAAACAAAGTGTCACTCGTTTTCGCGAGTAAAAGACATCATTTGCACCTATGAATAAAGCGTAGACATTAGCAAAATTTAGCTCAGCCCGAAGGGCTGAGGGCTTACCCCTCTTGCGGAGGGTAAGAGCCGCTTACAACCGATTCGGGGTGTCCCCCCCTCCCTGATTCACACCGTTTCAAAGGGCACATCCCCTGGGTTTTCTCTCGGAGGTGATGTGTTGTTGCTTTAGGTACTCTTGGTTAATGAAACCTGTTTATGTAATTTAAGTACGTTATGTTAAATATTATATGCCAAATGCTGGGAAATAACACTGATTTCTTAGAGAAATGATCGAGTTTTTGTAAGATATTACTGTGTTAACCTGACGATGAATGTGTTTAGAAACTCGGAACCTAGTTAAGTTTTTAGTTGAATAAATGTATAGGATTTCACCCTAGACTTTTTGCTAATGTCTAATTTATTCATGGTCAAATGATGTATAGCAAAGTCTCGAAACGAGTGACACTTGTTGAGATAGTGGTCAATTCATAGTTCAAGTTGGGGTATCTTTTTTATAGATTGGTCACTTTGTTAAGTTTGTTTGATAATAAGGCTTTAACTGTTGCTATATGCTTCGCCAAGCGGTAAACTATCGAGTATTGTATGATGTTAGCTAGTTTACTTGATTAGTAGGTGATTTTCAGGATGTTAGCTGATTATTCATAACGCTAGGTATGTTTGGTTTGCATTTGTAACATTATATTCCTAGTCGCGGTTATGATTTGTTAGCTTATTGATGCTAAACCTTTGTCAGGTTAACATAATTCGCTAAGGTTTATATAAGAACATATTTTTTATGTTATTTGTCCAAAATGATACTTGAAATTACTTGATATCATAGCTCATTTAGATCACAGGATTGCGGTGGGACGGATAGGGAACTGCCGGGATGGGTGGTTTGCTTTACTGATTTACTGATTTACTGCTTAAAATACAGATATATTAATTTACGTTACTGATGATAATTTTATTCTTTCGAAAAGCTCTCCACCGGATAAGCTAAGAATTTTTTTGTTATTTTTTTTTTGTGTATCGCTTTGTGGTTAGAAAACTTCGTTGTCTTATGTTTGCGATATCTAATTCGCTGGGATTATGAGATTTAGACGAGGTTATGATGAATTTTTTTGTTAAATGTTTACGAAAGTTTGATGTAAGAGATTTGTTAACGTCGGGCATGTAATATTCTTTGTCAGTATGATGATAAGACAGGTTTATGCTAAACTTTTGTTAATAATTACGATGTATAATGTAAAGATTAACATTGATATGTTAGAGAATATGCTGGAAGAAAGTGTGAATAGGTTTACGTCATTTGGGCGGAAGTGTTTATGGTTACTGATTACTGGTTTAAAGTGCGAAAAGTGTTGTTAATGTTAGTGGTTTATGCTCGTGCGTATTGGTGTGTTGGTTGTATTGTCTCATATATATTCTAGTTCAGGTTTATGTTTATGGTTAGCTTAATTAATGGTGGTGAAACGTTGTTAAGTTAGCAGTACTTCACTGCTTGCTGTACGCAGTAATTTAAACAAGGTTTTATGAAATAAAGTTCTTGCTAATATTACGCTGTGTCATGTAAAATTAACGTTAATATGATTAGGAAATTATGTTTTGGTAAAGAGTATTGAATAGGTTAGAGTTTTGTAATGCAATGTCAGTTACTTTTACAGGTGTTAAGTGGAAACTTTGTTAATGTTAAACAGTTTATTCGTTGCTTAAGTTGTGTTAGATTGTCGTTGTACATTATTTCTTTTACTTCTGGTAATGCTATGTTAGCTTATTATGAAAACTAATGGTTACGTTAGCTATATTTATCTGGGTTAAGTATCCAAAGAACTTATCTTTTTACTATGTGTTATTTTGGTTGTGTTTGTTGTTGTTGTTTGTTGTTGCTTGTTGGTTGTTGTTGTTGTTGTTGTTGTTGTTGTTGTTGCTTGTTTGTTGGTTGTTGTTGTTCGGAACGAGAATATTATACCTTTTGAACTGAATATGGGTTCCATTCGTACGTGTCTTTGTTCTACCTTTTCTTAATGATGGTTGAAAGGAAGATCTTCATTACATTTAAGGATGTTCTATACACTATATTGCTTAAGTAGGTAGTTTTTTCAGCTGTGTTGATACGATGAATCCCTCCTGCATCTTCTACGCTTGTAGTTGAGATCTTCAGAGGAAGTTTTCGTTATTCCCAACGATGTGTATTATATTAATCGTAAACCGAATGGCGGACTGCTACATTCTGCCTGTTATTCTGCCAGAGGGTCACAATATATAAGGTTATTGCACACTTACTGCCAATAGTTAAAGCGTAAAATCTTTTTCATGTTGTTAGAGTTGTATTTTCCTGACGGCGGCGGAGTTAAACAAAGAGATAAGTCTAACAAGACTTTAGCGTTTATTTCATTAATTACTCGTAGGTATTATGATGGTTAGGTTATGGTTATTGACCTTTTTTGCTAAATGTTACTGTGTCATGTAAGATTAACGTTAATTGTTAGAGATACTTTTGCTTTTGGAAAGAATGTTTGACAGGTTAACGTTTTGTATGTAAAGTAGTTACTTTATGTGTTAATGTGGAAACTTTGTAATGTTAACAGTTTATTAAGGCGTAAGATGTGTTAGCTTGTCGTTGTAGATTATTTTCCTAGTTCATATAATGGCTATGTTAGCTTATTAATGTGAAAACATTGTTAATGTGTTTAGCGATAATATTCACTGCACTGTAAAAGTTAAGAGAAACTCAGTGGAACTTTGTTATAGTTAACAGTTTTATTCTATGTAATTGTGTTAGGTTTGTCTTTTTTGCATTATTTTCTTAGTTCATGTTACGCTATGTTTAGTTTTATTATTGAAGTGGAAACTTTATTACGTTAGCATACTTTCTTGATCGTATAAATTAACCCACTGTTTGTGCAGAATTTTAGTTTAAATGTTACTTTGTGTCCGTGTAGAATTTAACGTTTAAATATGTTAGATGATATGCTTGAACAAGTAAGAATAGGTTACTGTTTGGATACATGGTTTTATTAAAGTTGCCATATTAACCTGGTGTTGAGTAGTGAACTTTGTTAATGTTAACAGTATTCTTGCGTAAGTTGTTAAGGTGTGATAGGTATGTCTTTGTGCATTATTCCTTAGTTCAGGTGTTACGCATGCAGTGTTAGTTACTTTAGCGGTGTTAAGTGTGGAACTTTGTTAATAAGGGCACTTATTCCTGCTTAAGATGTGTAATGTTTGTCTTTGGGCATTATCATTTCCTTAGTTCAGATTGATGTTATGTTAGCTTTTTTAATGGGAAAACTTCTTTGTTACTTAAGCATACTTTCGCTGGTCTGTATGATAATTATCCCAATGTTGTGATAATTTTTGCTAAATGTTACTTGTCAGTGTAAGATTAATAATGTAATATGTTTAGTTAGTTATGCTTGAAAATGTAAGTATTTAGGTTTACTGTTTTGCAATATACCTTGTTAGTTGCGCCTTTAGTAGGGTGTGTAAGTGTTGAGACTTTGTAATGTTTAACAGTTGTAATATTTCTCAGTGCTTAATGATGTGTTAATGTTTTGTCTTTGGGCATATTTTCTATTGTTCAGTTTGAATGTGATGTTAGCTGTTAATTCAATGTGAATAACGTTGTGGTTTTACGTTTGACGATATATGATGATCTTTGTAACTAAAGAACTATGATCTTTATGTTTATTGTTTCTCCAAAAAATGATACTGCGAATTGACCTGAATCATATAGTTCATAGATTCACAGATTGGTACATGGAGGGGTTGGATATGTGGGTTTGATATAGGATTTATGTCTTTAGGGTATCGAAAACGCTGTACAATTTTAGTATAAACTTTTGACTTGATATCAATTGATCAAGTAGATTTCACTAGATTGGTCAGGAGGTTGAGGTTGATTAGGTTAGGTTTTTGATTTTGTGAGTTTACTGCATTTATGGTATGTTAAATCGTAAAATTTGTAAGTTATAACAAAAAGAATAACGTTATTGTTTTATTTATCTTATTTATTGATTTATATATTTTCTTATGGTTCGATACCATTATTTCGAATATCTACAGGATCCTAACAATATATAGAAGACACAATATTGTGTTTGTTTATAGCGAATGTTTATTAACTAGCAGCGCAGCGGCTCCAGCACCGGTGGCGATGCCGACTCCTTGAATTCCTATACAAAGTCTTTCTAAACTCAACTCTGAATCCTCTCATCAATTTTCAGCCTTTATCGATCATTATTTTTTTTTATGAGGGGTTGGGCCCTTTCGAGGGGACCAAGGGAGTAACTTCGTATTACAATGAGGGTTAGCTCTCATCATCTACTCACGTCTCCAGAAATTTTTGCACGATACGATAAGTTTCGAGTCGGGGCTGGCTGGCATGCGTCCGGAGTCAAACGGATGCGAAGAGAAACCGCGGCGGAACGCAAAGTCCGGAGTGCGTAAAAAAAACGATCCCTTACAGGGACGTTTTTTCGACTCAGATCGATTCTTCGGAAATCAGAATCTCGACGTAATAGCTAGATCATCAATAACATTGGTTGTAATGTGCACGCACGCGCGCCGCTCTGGTCGCTCTCTCATCCATGCGCATCGAACCCTGGGTGATGATTAAGCCGTAGGCTTACTCAATCTTGGATTTGGAAAGCCAAAATGGGTAATAAACGCGGGCGTAGTCGGCTAGCTCTCGGGGGTTGACCACCTTGCGATATACATTCCTAAAATCAGACTCTGAATTTAACCGGGATTTCGTGCCTTATCCCATATATACATTATCGTTCCCCAGTTTACAGCCCTATTATCTCTTAGGTACCTGTTGAGAAAAAGCTGTGCTCCTCAAGTTGTTCCCAAACCGACTATAGGTATATTAGTACTATATAGATATATATGATATATATATATGGTATACCATATAATATATATATATATCGGTGGTAATATGTATATTATTAGTAGTAAGGGTATTTTTAATATTTATATATATTATATAATTTATATATTGGATATAGAATATATATTATTATATATATATTATTGTATATATATATATATAAGGAATAAGGGGAATCTGCATAGAATACATGAATAGGGATGGTGATTCGTAACTGATGATGGATGAATGTACTCAGAGTGTTGGTGGGAACGGCTTCGGATATCTTACATAACATTGGCAGTAAATGAAGAGGGTGATAGTGAATGGGTGTGGGGTTTTAATTGGTGCAGTGGAGAAGGAATAGGTTATGTTGGACGATGGAGGCAATTAGGAAGAGGAGGAGGTTATAATGGTTTAGAGCGAGAAAGTTTGAAGTAATGGTAATCTGCAGGCATAGATGAATTACTGGTGAATGATCAAGGAAGGAGGCGAGATGGTGATTGATTGATTGTGGAACATTGTTGTACAAAGCGGTTTTATGGAGGGTTAGGTGTTCGAGGGAATTGGGAGGCTAGTAATAGTACTGTTAGCTAAGGGTTAATGGCGATAAAGGATAACTTGTAAGAATTTATATGGGATTTGTAGTTTATTGAGAGTAAGTAGGGAAGATATAATACTGTTGTTTTTGGTCGAAAAGAGTGCGTCGCGTGACTGAAGACTAATTGTTGAAGAACAGGTGCGTTTTAGTAAAGTAGTAGATAGGAGTTGGATCAAATATTTTACATTGAAACAAATGATTCTGAAAGAAAATCTCTATAGAAAAGAATAAATTGTATTTTTTTTAGCAATAGTAGGATTTGCCACAGGCGTATGATATGATTAATAGGGAAGCTCTATGGAAGGTGTTATTAATTAGTGGTGTTTGGTTTGCGTAAGCTTCTGCATAGAACATAAAGTATGTATGGTAGTATGGTGGGACACTTCGAAAATCTGACATAACATTTGCAGTAATAGAAGCGGTGATAGTGATGGGTGTGGGTTTGTTGGTGCAGAAGGAATAGGTATTGAATGGAGATGAGGTCATTAGTAAGAAGGTGGTAATGGGTAGAGCGAGAAAAAGTTTGAAGAATGGTAAATTGCAGGCATAGATGGTTGTTAACTGTGAATGATCAGGATGGGTCTAAAATGGTAATTGATTGGATTTGTGGGAATTGTGTAACAAAGCGTTATGGAGTAAAGTTTGATGGATTGAGGAGAGAGCAGTAATAGGTACACTTAGATTAGGGTAAGGAGAGATAAGGGTAATGTAAGATTATATGAAAAATCTAGTTTATTGAGTGTAAGTAGGGAAGATAATAGCTAGCTTGGTTTTTTTGGTCAATAAGAGTGCGTCGAGTGATGAAGGACTGATTTGTGAAGGCAAGGTGCGTTTAGAAGTGGTAGAGAATGTGTGGATAAACTTTACATTGGAAAACAATGATTGAGTAAAATGAAGGAGATGAAGAATAAATTGTAATTTAGGTTTTTTGGATCTGCCACAGGTCGTACCCATGATATGATTAATAGGAGAAGCTCTATGAAGGTATTATTGATAATTGCTGTTGGTGTAAGCTTCTGAATGGAATCAAAGTTATGTATAACGATAGTGAAGCGTGTGTAGAATAAATAGGAGTTGAAGTGATTGGTTTTAAATATAATTGGGCGGAGTGATGCAGGGATAGTGTTATGTACTTGGTTATTCATTTATATGTGGATGGCGTTATGAAAGAATATAGAGGTGGGGGTGCAAGAGCTAAGTGTTAGAAGATACGAGAATGACGAAAATGGAATGGGTGCCCAGCTATTAATGACTGCGGATGAATTTGGTTTGTGGCGGTAAATCTGAAGAAAATCTGAGAGGATTGGTAGAGTAGATTTGGCAGGGTGTGGTAAAGGAGATGTTGAAGGTAAACGTAGATAAAAGAGTAGGGTTATGGCTGTGAGTGAGAACAGTCTTCGGTGAAATTATGTTAGATAGTGAGTAGCTGGAACAAGTGTCTGAGTTTTAAAAATTTAGGATATATATTGAGTTGGATGAAAAAGGAACGATGATGCAGAGTGTAGTAGGCAGGTTGTGAATGGTAGGAAAATTATGTGAGTTTAAATCGTTGGTGGATGTAAAGACTAAGTCTTGAGTGCGCTAGGGGTCTTACATGAGGGTCTGTTTTTTAAAATAATAATGATATGTTGAAAATTATAATATACACAAACCAATAATTGCTTAAGATACCGTAATTAATGTCATATTGAAAAGCTAAAGTAACGGAGTAATGGAGTAACGGCACTTACGTTACTTTCCTTTCAAAGAAACGGAATAAACGATACGGAACTACTTTTTCCCAGTAACGAAGTAACGATAACGGAACATCTTTTTTGAGTAACGATGCCCACCACTTTTCATATATTAATAGTTAGTATATATATATATAATATATACTATATATCTATATATAAGTATATATATATATATATATATATATTATATAGATAATATATTCCTTAGCCCTAACATAAACAAAAAATGTCTTGGAAACCTCCAATCACAACGGTTGCTAGGAGGCCTCAAAGAAACTGGGAGTTCTGTTTTAGACTGCGAACTTTTTTTTTCCTCTTTCAAGTTGCTCCAGCTATACAGGGGCCTCATCGCTGTAATGGAGGTTACTGCTCTTCATATTGGAGAGGGCTCTGGTTTACTCCGCTTTTGGATAGGGTCGAGTCAAAGGCCAAAAGCTTATATAAACTGTTCTGTACTTTGCAGTTCCCTTGACCCTCTATCGTGGAAAGGGGATATTTGAATATATCAGCGAGCGCTGTGTAGCCGAATTCTGGGGTTGTGTAGGTTCGGGTATGAGGTGGTTGACGCGGAATAGGGACTCTGAAATCGAGGTGGCGTGATTATAGCTAGATCGGAGGCGGTGGTATTGTCTGTGGTGGGCAGAGGGAAACCCCGGAGCACCTGCGGCACGCGATAGCAATTACTCTCTAGGCATTTATAACACAATCCAAAACGATAATCATTTGGGAAGTTAGATTATGGGAGAGACAATAATGCAACATCATCAATTTGAACTACTCATTAATGGATTCTACATTTCATCGCCTACCGCAGCCTGAAAATATATGTTAGAGGTACGTAAGCGAATGTTATTGCAGCTGAAGAAGACATATGTGTTATCTATTACGTTACCGTAATTCATTAATGCTATAGATACAACTACTACGCTTTAGAAAACCGATCGTGATCCTACGGTTATCGCATCGATCGCTCTTCCTAAGTTTCTATAGACGTACAGAAATTCATTTATCGTCTTTAGAAAAACAATGGCATAGAAAGTATTTAGCGGTGACCCGAATTGAAATATACTCATGTTATCTGGAGCGGGAACTTTTTTGTATGTGTTAAACTGAAGGTGTTACTGAGTTACGAAACTATATCATAAAATAATGAAAATATAAATGATTGGCATATTTGCAAAAGATTTAGAGAATTTTAATATAAAATAATCTAAATTCATAAACTGACAAATATTATGTGGAAGTGTTATATATAATAATATGCCTGTATTTATTTAATGTAAAAACCTTATATTAGATATATAAAAATCATTGTAATATATTTTTGACACCCTTGTATATATAGATTTTAAGCCTTATACTAATACTATGAGTATATATATATATAATTATTTATATATATATATATCGTATAGTACTAATATCTATATATAATATTATTCTATTATATTAGTAAGTATAATATTATTATATATATATATAGTATGTATATATATATATATAATTAATTATTTGCTTAGATAATGATTATTAAATTTTCTAATTATATAGTAAAATGTTTTTTATTATCTTATTTTTACTTCTTAAAATAAATATTTACATGTTTGTTAAGCGCTTAACTAACCGAACCCCAGGTTTCAGGGACTATGGAAAAAACACTGTTTTAACATACCTAAGACCAAATAAAAGGCGATAAAATAATTCTCCACCACAGACGAGGTCATATAGAGATAAGATTACTCCGTCCACTCACAAGAAAGTAAAGCATTTCCTTCTTACCTGCTTAAAAGGTCTTACCGACCCAGCATGTTTCGTTTGAATATATTTAATAAAATAATAATAAACATTGATTCTCGATTGTTATACTGGAATTACC